>PVKV010020121.1:0-40523 GCA_004027835.1 Alouatta palliata
ACAGTAATCAAAACAGCATGGTACTGGTACCAAAACAGAGATATAGACCAATGGAACAGAACAGAGGCCTCCGAGGCAACACAACACATCTACAACCATCCGATCTTTGACAAACCTGACAAAAACAAGCAATGGGGAAAGGAGTCCCTGTTTAATAAATGGTGTTGGGAAAACTGGCTAGCCATGTGCAGAAAGAAGAGAGCTCTTGAGCAGCATGATGAAAAACAAATTCTTGATGTTCAGGTCGACAAGATGGAAGCAGAATTGGCTGGTGGCCCAGGAAAATTCCAATCAAGACAATTACATTCTGCCTCCTAGGAGCTCCCCCTGAGTTGCAGTTCATTGTTACATGGTTTTCTGTTTCCGGTTGCCTGGTGGATTGGCAGCTGTCAGCCAGCTGACTTCTCAACACAGCCTCAGCCTGCACGTCAAATATGCTCCCCTCTGCTGGAGGAGGGTAGGGGGAAAGAAGGGATGAGGAGATGCAAACAGCACTGCAGACAGATTCTCCAGGCCTGGGTTGGCCGGTGCCAGCTGAATGATGAGAGGGTACCCAGCCCCTCACGATGAGGCCCTCAGTCATATCAGAGCTCCGCTTAAATTCAAATTAACTAAAGTGCTTTTCCAGGTGATGACTCAGACACTAGGAGTGCACTAATTGCACAGGCAATTAAAACAGAGATTTGCTTTCTGCATGGTGAGTAGGATATTTGCTTGAGTCTTAGAGCTGTTCTGAATCCTGAACAAAGCGCACCATGGCCTGTGATTGGAGAGAAGCCAGCCCAGAAAACCCAGAGGCCAATCTCCAAAACCCCTCCCTGCCCTCAGCAGCTCTGGTTTCAGTTGCCCTCAGGAGGGAACTCCTGGGACCATTTCTCTCCTCTGGAGGCCTTCTCTTTAAGCAGATCCCTCAGGGTTCCAAGCACAGCCACCAGGGCATCTGGTCAACCAGAGGCTGCTGTTTTGACCTGAATGCCCCAGATCTCTCTTTATTGCTATTAGAGGTTGAATCATGTTCCCTAAAGATGTTGAAGTTCTGATCCCCATATCTGTGAATGTGACCTTATTTGGATATAGGGTTTTTGCAAATAATCAAGTTAAAATGAGGTCATTAGAGTTGGCCCTAATCCACCATGACTATGTCCTTATAGAAAGGGGAATTTGGGTGCAGAGACAGACATACCCACAAGAAGAACACCATGGTGAAGATGCAGGCTGCGATCGGGATGTGTCTTCCACAAGCCAAGAACGCCAAAGATCACCAGCAAATCACTAGCAGCTAGGAGAGGCATGCAACAGATTCTCCCTCACAGCCCTCAGGAGGAAGCAACCCTACTGACAACTTGATCTTAAGTCTGTGAGACAATAATTTCTATTACTTAAGACACCCAGTTTGTAGTACTGTGTTATGGCAGCCCTGGGAAACTAATAGGAATATACAAGTCCCAACAGCTCGAGCCCCTACCTGCTTGGTTGTGACGCTTCTCGCAGACTCCTCAGGAAATTCTTTCACGATTTCAACCTGGATGGCACTTGCCTCCTCAGCTAAGAATCTGGCTGCAAACAGCAGAGTGGGGCTTCCTGCTCATGCAAGACCAGCACCCTCAGTCGAAGCTATCCTTTTTTCTCCACTTTCTCACCCCAAGCAGTCTCAGTGCCCAACAGCTGACATGTTTAACAAGACTCTTCTAAAACTTTATTTGTGTTTATCAAACACATACCAGGTCCCAAGCACTATTCTAGGCACTGAGGCTACAGAATACACAGCTAGACAAGATCCTGGTTCACATGCATTACATTTCAGTGGAAGAACTGGACAAGGAAGAAGAAAAGAAACACCCAAAATTATTTTGATCATAAATGCTATGATGAAAAGTGAAATAAATGATACAGAGGGATGGCCACGTAGGACTGAGTAGTCTGAAAAGGCCTCTCTTGAGAAGGTAACATTTTAACTAAGACCTAGATGACCTAAGCCACGTGAGGATCTTGAGAACATTCGAGGCAAAGGCAGAAGCCAGTGCAAGGTCTTGAGGTAGGAATAAGCCTGATGAGTTTCAAGAGCAGAAAAAAAGCAACATAGCTGGAGCACAGCGAGCAAGTATAGATGTCATACATGGTGATATCCGAGAAGCAGGCAGGGCCGGATCATGCAGAGCCCTGCCAGCCACAATTAGGAGTTTGTAACAGGACGCAACAGAAAAGTTTTAAGCAGGGGGATTACTTAATCTAATTTACGTTTTAGAGACTAGATATATCTATTCCATAGTCTCAAGTTTCTCCACAGGTCCCCCCACTAGACATCTGTTTTTGCCTCTCCCTTGACCTGCTGACATTGTGGGCAACAGCTCAGCTCCCATCTACAGGGGTGCCCTCAGTGGCCCTCCCTCCTACAGTTCAGACTTCAGGCCAGAGGGAGCAAAAAATTTCATCTCATCCTAGCTCTAACAACCACCTTCCCAGACCTCATTCTCAGGACTGACTCCTGTCAGGACCATTGACATTGGAGGTGTCTGGTCCCTTCAGAGATAACACTGCCCCTTAATCTACAGGCCACAATCCCTGTAATCAGAAATACAAAAAAAGAAAGAAAGAAAAAGAAAACCCAAAAACATAGTCTTTCTAAAATTTCCAAGGCCTGGGTTTTTAGCTGTGGAGAGTACTAGGTAGAAGTCTAAACCTTAATCCTAAACCTAAATTAATTTTGCTCCAGTTCAGTTCAAGCTGCACACCCCAAGCCCAGTCCAGTCCCTTTGCCCAGCCTTTCCTCATGCATGAAATTTAGGGGCATACAATGAAGGGGCAGGTGTTTCTCTACATGTCTCTCCATCCAAGCTCCTCTCTCCATCCAACTGCTAGAGAAATAACACACATAACACATCAAGAATGCATAGTATCTGGCAAGCTAAAGTACAGTAAGTGAGGAAACATTTCGCAGGAAAACAAGCTGCAGGGACATAAATCTGCTGAAAGATTCACCCAATTTACATCACTAAACAGAAGACTTTTCACTCCGAAGCCTCTGCGCTCAGATTGATTCACAGCATTTCAGTTTCCACAAGAACAATTGGTGGAAACTTGCCTTGCATTTGCAAATTAAAACAGTCCACTCGAGGATTTCTCAGAATGAATGGCTAGTTCACTCCAAAGTTAAATTCAAGTGTCAAAGGCAAGAACTATTTTAAACGTTTTCAGTGACAGTTGTTCTGGGCAGCATCTTGTTGCACTGCAAGTTGTTTATGCTGTTTCCGCCCAGAGAAGCCCAAGGAGGTAGGCAGTCCTGGGAGAAAAAAAAGCAGTGTCCCTGTGGTCTTTCTGTGGCAACCCACGAGAGCAGGCATTGGGGTTGATGGAACTCAGAAAAAGCTTCAGAGGCAACAGGAAGCCAGCCCAGGCCTTGGGCACCTATTTTTGTACAGGGCATCATGCTGTGTACTGCACGTGGATTGCCTAATTCATGCAACAACCTGAAATGTTGCTATTATTTGCCCTTTTTACAGCGGTGGCCATCAAAGCCAAGCAAGGTTAAAAGACTTGCCCATGGTTCCATTACCAAAGATGTCAGAGCTGGAGATCAAACCGAAGCCTGACTCCAAAGCCTGTATTATATCTGCTACATCACATACTCCATATACGTCTTACCTTTACAGCTGTGTTTATGCAAGTAAACACAGGGGAAGGCACCTTATGCTTCAAAATCTTGAAATCAACAGTTTTCTTTTCGTTTAGTGGTCAAATTTGATATTGTTCTATCCATCTCCATCGCTCGGGAGCTTGCTCTGACTTTCTTTTACTGGGGTCTCCCTTGTTCTGTTTTTAAGCTTATGATGTTGACCAGTTCATTTTCAAGTTTCTAGAATGCCACTGAAACTCTTGAATGGAAACAGGGGAAGCACAAAGTGTGTTGATCTCCACCTCCCAAGTAACACTCTAACCTGTCGTCCAAGGAATTTGTCACGGCAGACCAACAAGCTAAGGGTAGCTACAGTGTTCACTCAACTGTGAGCTAGAGAGTCAGGGGGTATGGGCTGTCACCTCCAATCGTTTCCGAGTTCAAGATGCACCGCAAATGTACATGACACGTATATGTCATCACGTATAATGTTGGTGATGTCTGTTTTTAGAGATCGATGCCCCTAAGAACTTGCGGGTTGGTTCTCGCACAGCAACCAGCCTTGACCTCGAGTGGGATAACAGCGAGGCCGAAGTTCGGGAGTACAAGGTTGTGTACAGCACCCTGGCGGGTGAGCAGTATCACGAGGTACTGGTCCCCAAGGGCATTGGTCCGACCACCAGGGCCACCCTGACAGGTGAGTAACAGCCGTCTCTTGGGGTATGCTGGTTGCTGAGTCTACACCCTCATAGTTCTCTCCCCAACCCACCCCCGTTACAAAGCCATGGCCAATTCCTTTTGATCTCATCTTTTAAGTGCCTAGCAAACATGCCTAGTACTGTCCACTGTACTGCTATCACCTATCTAAGCTACTATCATCTCTTTTTTTTTTTTTTTTGAGACAGAGTCTCTCTCTGCCGCCCATGCTGGAGTGCAATGGCGTGATCTCGGCTCATTGCAACCTCCGCCTCCTGGGTTCTCATCTCTTAACAACCGCAATTGTTAACCTCACATTGTCTCCTGGCCCACTCTTAACCTCACATTGTGTCCTGGCCCACTCTTCACACCTTCAGTGACTTTTTCAAAGCACATTTTTGATCATGCCATTGCACTGTGCAGATATTCCAGGGACTTCCTACTGCTCTTAGGATAAGCCCAGAACCTTAGTGTGGACACCAGGCCCTGCCTGGTTTCCCCTGCCCTCTCCAGGCTTACCTCCCACCCACATCCCCTGGTGCTTTCTGGGATCCAGGCCCACAAGTCTGCTTTTTTCCATTTCTCGAACACGTTTTCCTTCCTGCCACAGGGCTGGCACATGCTGTTCCCTCTGCCTTATGGGGACCTCTTCACCTAACCAGTGCAGGCTTCCCTTTCCACTCCCAGGTCACTCCCCACTTCAGGGAGCCTATTTCATTCCTGGCAGAGGTCAGTTCCTTTTGTCCAGCAGCCTCATCTTGTCAGTTTCCACTCACCTCTTAGCACTCCTCAGGTTATCATTTTACATGTGTGGCATGATTTCACTGTCCGTCTCCACCCTAGACCCAAACCTGTGTGAACATTAGACCATATTTGGTTTTGCTCATCATTGAATCTCAGGGTTCAGCATTTCCTGAACAAATGAATGAAATGCAGAAATTCACTGACTTGGGTGGGTATGGACTGCAAGAGTTCACTGATAAAGTGAGAGCTGAGTCATGCTTTGTTCACCCTGTGAAAAGCTTGGGTTTATTCTTGAGGGCAATGAACAGTCATTGAGGGATTTTAAATAAGGTGATGTAATGACTGGATTGTAGAGAAGGGCAAGGTCAGAGGCAGGAAGACTGGTTAGGAGGCTGCTGGTGGAGTCAAAGGGAGATGATGACGGCATAGACTAAAGCAGTGTCGTCAGTCACTATGATACTTGGCTGGGAAGCGTTCCCTGTCCCCTGGGAGAGTGAGACCCAGTCAGCACCTCTCCTGAGGCCTTTGGCTCACCCATCCAAGAAAACCTGCCTGCCCAAACTCACCAAAGGGTAGAAGACTGGAAATGGGGCATGGTTTTCAGATGAAGGAGTTGCTGTGAAGAACAGCCATGGACCAGGAGCTGCCAATGTTCTCGAAGACAGAGAGTTTGTTTAATTTGTGTCTTGGATTCCTGCAAAAGTATTTGCTGTCTTGGTAGACAAGGGATACACAGCAGAGCGCGTACAGTAAATAAGGGCAGTCTAATCAAAGTGGTTTTCTTCGCAAGTTAAAATCCCAGGCCGCCTTGCCAAATACAGCCAGTTAAAGTAAATATAATAAATGCCTTTTCCAGACAGATGCAATCCTGAAGGCATAGCAAGGAGATGGGAAGATATGCTGACCAAGCAGATTAACACGGTGAATTAGGCAGAGAAAGGATAGACCAGCTGGCGTAGGGGCTCACAGAGAGCTAGAAACAGTCACAAAAATCAAGCTAAACCAAAAAAAAAAGAAAAAGAAAAAAACTGAAATGATACAGGAGGGAACTGATTCTAAGCACAGCCCATCCCTGCATAGAGCCGCAGGCTAATTTGGTAATTAGCAGTTATATAAAATCGACAGCTAGCTATTCAGATGGAGGATGCACCATGAAATCCTGAGAGAGACAGAAAACCCAGACACATCCTAGTTATTATTTCCCACTACTGGGAAAAAAGAAGATTCGACACTCACAGATCATCTATCTTATTCCAGGTACCCTCATACAGTTATAGCTTCTTTCATCTTCACAACCACCCTCACGAGGTGGATATGGTTAGCATCCCCTTTATACAGATGAGGGAACTGAGGCTCATGGAGTTTGAAAACTTGCCCATGTTCACAAAGCTGGCAAGGGACACAGCTGTGATTCAAAGCCAGTCCCTCCAAGTCCCAGTCAGAAGGTTCCCCTCCCATGGCTGCTTCTGCTAAAGAAGTAAAATGTAAGGGACAGTCCAAATTTAAATGCCACTGACCTAGAAGGGATGGGAAAATTATTATTGAGTAGGGGGCTTAAATAGGTTGAATTTTTGTTACAGTCAGATTTAAAACATTTTGAATATATATATTACATTACATTAATATATTACACAATTATTTGAGGGAGCTCGCTGCTGGGGAGATTTATAAAGGCAAATAGCTTAACATAATTTAAGAAGGGATTATTGGCACATGAGGAAATCAAGTATATTTGCACTCACTGAGACACTAGTTGCAAGGATTGCTGGTTCTCTTGCTGAGGCTTCCAGGGAAGGGAAGGGACAGCCATGAAAAAGAGAAAGGAACAAAAGGGAGAAGCTTGACTCTGGCTCTAAAACATTGTGCTTTCTCCCTCACTCTCCAACTTGAAGCGTAAAGAGTTCAGTTTTTCAGCCTGCAATGCCTGTGTTCAGACTCAGTTTGATTTGAATGCTCTACTCCATGCAACATGCTAAGAGCCTAGACTTTCAGCTCTGTACCCAGGCTTGCCACTTGCTATGTGATTTGGAACAGCCGATTTAACCTCTCTAAGCCTCTGTTTCTTCATCTGGTCAAGGGGACAGATACCACTGACCCCACAGCGCCATCATGAGGTGTTCATGAGGCAATACATGTAACTAGTTGAAGATAGTGCTTCTGACAACAAACTACTCTGTAAGTGGATGACAACGGTGGAGAAGAAAGATATGAGGAGGTCTGTGAGCTACTGGATGGTTTAGGATGGCCTCCTTTAGTCCACGTGGTGTAGTGGTGTAGAACCTTGCCTCTCACAGCGTGCTACAGCACCAGCAACCCGGGCATCACCCCCAGAAATGTTGGAGGCCTCTTTCCCCAAGAACTACAGACCCAGAGCCTGCATTTTAGGACCCCTACTTCAAGGAAATCCATGAGCAAGAAGCAATCACTTAGAGCACAGCTTTGGAAATCCCCCCACTCAGGTGTGAAGCCAGCTTCATAAAGTGTGCATTCTTGAGCAAATTTCTTCAACTTCCTGCACTTCAGTTTTCTCATCTGAAAGACATGCTGTCTACCTCATTGGGTTGTTGTGAGGATTAAATGAAATCATACATAGATATCTATTCTAGCACTTAGGATGGAGCCTGGCACAGAGCAAGCACTCAGTACCCATTCAATTTTTTATTGGTATTAATCCCCACAAAGCTCAGACCTGAAGCCACGGCAGCCTGGCCTTTGCCAGGCACAAGGTCAGGCCCCCTTTACTCTCACTGCTGACTCTCAACCCTTAAAGCTCTGTGGCACCTGTATTTGCCATCACCTGCAGGAGCCCTTGTCTCTGAGGCCACCACTTTCCTCTTTGCTATGGAACCCAGGCACTTCCTGACTCTCCTGGTCTCTGAGTCATTCCCAGGGCTCGCTGGCAGCAAGTACCCTCTCTCAACCTCCCTCTTTACAAATGTCATCCTCTGCCACATAGAGTCCAGGCTGAGGCCCAAAATTCCAGACATTCCCTCCACCCCCATTATTCTCTGTAGGCAATGTCCAGAGAATTCCTTCTGGGATATGAATTTGTTTCTGAACAACAGACTAGATGTCTGCAGTGATTTTTTTTCTCTGCTCTGGTGGCTTCTGTGTCCTTAGTAAGTCTGTTTTAGGCTCAGTCACTTAGCCTGGATGATGTCTTTTTGGGCCGTGCACCATACCTATAGTCCCAAAGGGGTCCTTGAGTGTTACACGCCTTACCAGCCAGATTAGAACCTGGCACCATGTAACAGGATACAACACTACTCTGCTTTCTGGGCAGCAACACGGTACAATAAATCATTTAGAAAACTCCAAGTGGCAGGAAGGAGGGAGGAAAAGAGAGAGAGGGGAGAGGGAGAAGATTTTTAGTTCCTGATTGCAGTTTGGCCAAAAACATCAAATTCCCTGCCTGGGACTAACACAAATTACAAACACTACCCTGGCCTTTGTGTCCGAGGTGACTGTTCTAATCTGTCAACAAAAAGTCATGTGGCTGCTGTCTTTTAGCAGGTGGTAGGGGGCTTGCCCTCAGCCATCCACACTCTCTCACCTGGTATTCCCTAATGAACAGAAGCCCAGGATCCTTGAGGATTTCATGACCAGGAAACAAGGCAAAAGGAGCCGGGCCCACATGGCCACAGGAGCACCATACTCTCACAACCATCCCTTTGTTGCGCCCCTCACCCACTCCACAGGGCACCTGCCTGTGGGCCTCATGGTAGCACTTGCCAATGTGCTGCCTCTCCCTGTACCAGGACTATCTCTATCTCAGTTGACAAGCTGAAAAATTGCCAGCAGAACCTAGGAAATCCGGAAGCTTGACAGTTCCTACAAACGTGATACAATATAGGACTGCAAGAAAACAGAGACTCACACCCAGCCACACATGATGAGCTCACACCACATGTACACATGCACAAACACACCTACACATTCTTGCACTTACACTTAAGCACATACACACATGCCCATACACACACCCATACATGCACACACACTCATACACACCACACATGCTCATGCATTCATTCACACACACTACACTTTCAAATACCCTCACACACACACACTCACACACGCTAGGCTGACGTCTACAAGCATGTCCCGATCACGCTTTGGGAGTTGCCACCTTTAAGGTTTCTGGCCCAAATGGGGGTCTAGTGATGAGAAGGTGGGTGAGTACGTTGGCAGGCCATGTGCTTGTCCACAGGAGAAGAAATCTGAGACTCCAGAGGGAGTCCAGCTGGCGAGTCAGCACTGACCACGGCACTCAATGCCCACGTCGCCCTGTCTGCACTCCCTGATGGGCCAGTGCACAAACACCAAACCCAGTGCCAGACCTTCAATGCCCCATGGCTCTTCTGAGGAGGAGAGGACCAGGCACAGGGCCTGGGAGCCTGGGCCAGACAGTGCTCAGCCTCCTTTGGGTGAAGTCACAGTGACCCCAAGTGGTCACTTTGGTAAGGCACCCTCTACACCTGGTGTCGCCTTCCAGGGGCAGGAAGGTGGGGAGTGGGCTGCAGAGACCCAAGTAGAAGAGGAAGAAAGAAAGGGCAAAGGCTTCCATATACCTGTTCCTCGCGGAGTTGGGACATACAGGGCCTATCCCTTATTTGTCTTAATGGCTGGGGATAAGGGGACCAAGGACAAATGCAGATGGGGATATTTCAGCTGCAGCTTCCACTTCCTCAGCAGGGAGAACTTGTTCACAGCAACAACCCAGAATAGGGACGCTGCTGTAGGACAGGGCTGATGAGCCGTGTTTCTCACTAATTCCACCAGCAACAAGAACGTTCCATCTGGGAACATCCTTAGAAGTATTATTTTTCTTATCAAAATGGGCTTGTTAGGCCAGTCCCTTCCTTTAAATCAGGATGGAATCGGCTGCTTCTCTTGCGACCTGAACATCATGCACACCGAAAAAAGCAGGGAGATGGCCTCAAAAGCCTGGCTCTTTCAGAAAACCCTGAAGATGCACCTGTCGTCATCCAAAGAGATAAGTGTGGGGAGGCTGGGTGCTCAGATCTCCATTTAACTAAAAAGTAGATTGGTGCCTATTTGGTGTGCTTTCAAGGGCTCTCCAAACATCCTCTCCACATATATCCCCTGTGAAACTTCCGGTCTCCACACTCCACTGATGGGAAATTTCTCTATGAAGCATCCCATATTAGTCCATGGGTTTCCATGAATTATTTTGCCAGAGCTGCCTTTGCATGCCCTGTTTTCTCTGTCTGCGATGCCCTCCCTGCCACCAGGTGTCCACGGATCCTTCAAAACCCAGTCCAGGTATTCTCTCTTCAAAATCTCCCAACACTCCCCACCACCACTGCCACTGTCACCACCGCCATGCTGCTTTTTATGCCTGTTTTCTCACTATACCACATATTGAAAGAAATCATATCTTTGACCCAAAGACCTAAGAGTCTAGTGAGGAAACCAATGTGAAAACTAACAACAATAACGTAATTCCTATAGAAACCACAGATTGACTGCAAGTTCCTTGGGGACAGGGTCCTCAGTTTGTCCCTCTCTGTGAAAGTAGGCACCCAGTGCACTAGGGCCAATCACACCCCTAAGCTCAGTTTCATAGACTTGAGCTTCACAGACACTTGGGAGATGATCCCAGGGATTTAGAGATGGAAAGGTTCATATTTCCTCACGTCCACCTGAGCCCAACCAAGCCTGCAGACCCCAAGTGTCTTATTCATTCATGTTTTTGCTAGCAAGAGACAGCAATCTCAGTTCCTTGGGCCTCCTTCTCCCTACCACTTTCCCTGCTGGCAACAGCAAGCATGAAGAATAGGTTTCCAAAACAGGGCTAAGTGAGTCATTCTGCTTTTATCACCACAGTCCTTGCAGTGCAGGTGAGAATGTGCTAGCTCTTGTTCCTCTCTAGCCCTAATTAATCTATGAATGTTCATTATGCCCCATTCTGACCACCAGAGAAATCCATATTTCCTTCCCTCTATCTTTCCTTATCTTAGCTAGCTTCAAGTTCCAACTCAAATATCTCCTATGGAAAGACTTATCTAACTAGTACAGCCTATGCTGATCTTGTCCCTGCGTTAGTTAGCAGCCCCTGCTTCGGTCCTGTATTAGTCCGTTGACATTACTGTAAAGAAATACCTGAGGCCAGGTAATTTATAAAGAAAGGAGGTTTGGCTGGCTTACAGTTCTGCGGGGTGCACAGGAAACATGGCACCAGCATCTGCTTCTGGTGAGGGCCTCAGAAAGTTTACAACCATGGGGGAAGCCGGAGGGGGAGCCAGCACATCACACAATGAGAGAGGAAGCAAGGTTGGGGGAGGTGCCACACACTTTTAAACAACCAGGTCTCACAAGAACTCACTCAGTATCTCGAGGACAGCTCCAAGCCATTCATGAGAGATCCACCCCCATGACCCAAGCACCTCCCACTGGGCCCCACTGCCAACGCTGGGGATGCTAATTCAACATGAGATTTGGAGGGGACAAGCATCCAAATTATAACAGGTGCCAAATCACTCTCAAATTCCAATTGGCTTATTTCACTCCCTCCTCCTGGCCTATAAGACTCAGGGATGGGAACCATGCTATGATGTGTCAGAAAGGACAGGAGACTTGGATCCCAAACTTAGTTTTATCATGTATTAGTTTTGTGATGTTGACCAAGGAATAGACTTCTCAGAGCCTCTGTTTGCTCATCTGCAACACCCTATCGGTAGCGCTGCAGGGAAATTAAATCACATACATGAATCTTTAACAAGCTCAGTTATATGTAACTGCATAACTCTTTCCCATCAGACGCTCAGAAATTCTTCATTTTTTTGCCCCTGTTTTCCTTCCGTGACCTTCATCATTATTCTTTTCCATGTAGCTTAGTGCTTGGCGTATTATGGGTGCTCACTAAATAAATAATTTACTTTTTTTTAGAACAGATTCCTTTTCAACCCCAAAAAGGCAAGGCTAGTGTCTTGTTCAGCTCACACAGCCTTGTGCCCGACACAAAGGAGGCCCTTAATACTATTTTCTGAGTGGATGACTGTGCTTTAGGGGTTCCAAGAAGAATGGGTGTGAGGTGAAAGAGTTGAGAAAAGCGTCAACCTCCAAGCTGAACAAAGTTCTATAAGGAATGGAAAGCAGTGATTTCCTATGGGATGCATTTTCTGTGCTATTGTTAAGAAAGGGAACAGAGCCATTTACATGTTACCACTTGCAGGAGTTGGATAGAGAGATAAAGGGGGCGTTGATAGAGAGCAATGGGGTCTTGAAAAAGTGAGAAATCCCTAGGAGTGTTCAGAGCGCTGATATATAAGTGCACTAGCTATGCCTCGGATACATGTTTTTTTTTTCTCCAGCAGAACTGTATTTTACCTGCTGGCAAAGAGCAACAATTCACTTGTACCATGGAAGAAAGCTGCTGAAAATCAAAGTAAAGCAGCAGGCACAAACCTATAAGCAAGTCCCACTTTTCCATCCTGTAGACAGAAAACCTGGGAAGAGAATGTTTTAAATTCTGCTCTGCAGTTTTCTGGGAGAAGATGATTCCATTGTCAATTATTGAACATTTCATTTAAGATTCATAAATAAGAAACTGGGATGAAAGTGTTACATGTTAGATCTGTTTGGCAATGTATAATTTCTTACTCCCTCGATCTGTCACCCTTCATCTATGCTGGAGAATTTCTACTTCATTATAGGCAATTGAAGGTCTCAATCAGTTCCCTGAGAGAAGTAGTTCATGTCCCAAAGGTAATCTCATTTCTGCAACCAAGGATGTACCTGGGACTCACTGAGCATACTGACGGAGATACATGTGTGCTTCAAAGGGATCTGGGGGTGTTACAATCGCCAACTCAATCTAGAGACAGGTACTTGGCCCAGCCGGGGGCAAGGTCCTCACTGCCACCTGGACTCCCTGAGTCACTGGTTACCAACAGAACCAACAGGGTACGCTCCAGCAAACCAACAACAGGTGTACCCATGACCAGCCTTTACTTGCCTGAGGCAGTTTTTATAGCAGATTAGATCACTCACACACACACACACAAAGTACTCAAAATCCAGGAGTAGTTCTCTGTGCAAAGTAATAAAATATTAGCTACTACCACTAAGATCCAGGCTTTGGATTTTAGTGGACTTTAAACACTTTGATTGATGTAATCCTCATGACCCTCGGATATAGATGCTGTTATTATTCTCATTCTTCAGAAATTGAGGCTCAAAGATGTTAAGTAATCACAATTACATAGGTAGAAGGTAGAAGAGACTGAATATAAACATAAATACATCAGACTTCAAAGGCTAACTTCAAAGCTTACCTCCACTGGTGTTGCCACTTTAGAGAAAGAATTAAGGGTTGGGAAAGAAAGAAGCTGGTTTAAGAAAAGAAAAAGATGGCTGATTCTAATGCCTGCCCAGACAGGGCTTCAGGACTGCATTCCTTGGGGGAAACTGGCCTGGTAAGCTCTGCGATGCTTCAGCAATATTTATTGCATAGGCTGCCCTAAAGCCCACTGAGGAAGGGGATGAAGAACCCCTGGCTGTTAGGCAACGTTCCTCTTGGCCAAGCCAAGCCATTTGTTAAAGAAATGTTACTCGAAATATTTCCCATCAAAATCAGAGATTCTAGAGAAATCATAGCTGCCCTGAGGAGCCCGTGAGATGGAAGGAAGTAATAGGACATCCCATTCCTCCTAAAAGCCCTGAACTCAGACCAAAATTCAGGGGGCATCTCTAGCTGGTCACAGACTTACTCTGTGCCACAGTTTCTTTTTATAAAAAGATGATGTATTGTGTTGAATAACAGTCCCCTTAAAATGCATGTCCACCCCAAACCTGTGAGTGTGACCTTATTTGGAAATAAGGTCTTTACAGATACAGTAGAGTTAAGATGAGGTCATACTAGATTAGGGTGGTCCCTAAATTCAATGTGACTGGTGTGTTTATAAGAAGAGGGGAAGACACAGACACACGGGGGAGGGTCATGTGCCTACAGAGGCAGAGACTGGAGTGACGCAGCTACAAGCCAAGGAATGCCAGGGACTGCTGGCAACCACCAGAGCCTAGGCCTCCTAGAGCCTTCAGAGGAAGCATGGTCCTGGCAACACCTTGATTTCAGACTTCTAGACTTCAGAACTGTGGGAGGACACAATTCTGTTGTTTTAAGCTGCACCCTGTGTGGTAATTTGTAACAGCAGCCACAGGAAGCTTATGCAGATGGAGAAAAGACTGCTTATCTCACCTTCCTCTCAAGGTTGTGATGAGACTCCAAAGCACATTCCATTTTGAAAAGCACAGATGTTATATAAACACAGAATAGCACTGCAATCAGCCATGTGTCCCCCCAAAGCCCTACAAAGAGCCTACTAGAAGGACTCTGACTGACCATTGGAGGCCCCCGGGGTGATCACTTGATTTTGTTGGGTTTTTTTTTAAGACGGAGTCTCTCTCTGTCGCCCAGGCTGGAGTACAGTGGCATGATCTCAGCTCACTGCAACCTCCGCCCCTCAAGTTCAAGTGATTATCCTGCCTGAGCCTCCCAAGTAGCTGGGACTACAGGCGTGTGCCATCACGCCTGGCTAATTTTTCTATTTTTAGTAGAGACGGGGTTTCACCATATTCATCAGGCTGGTCTCAAACTCCTACCTCAGGTGATCCACCCACCTCGGCCTCCCAAAGTGCTGGCATTACAGGTGTGAGCCACCACACCTGGCTTTTTTGGTTTTTCTACAATCTCAGTCCTAATAGATAAAGATGAGTTTGATGCCAGTTGTAATAAATGAAATAGCCCTGAAAGAATCTCCAGCACCTATGAATATAACCACCTTATGAGGCAACAAGTACTTTGTGTGATTAAATTAAATATCTTGAGAAGGAAAGACTAGCCTGTACTATCCAGGTGGGTCCAACGTGATCATAAGGATTTTCATAAGATGAATGTAGGGAGGTCAGAGTCAGAGTAGATGCGATGACAGGAGCAGAGGTCAGAGAGAGAAAACAGATTTGATCATTCCAAGCTGATGGCTTTGAAGATTAAGAGACCATGAACCAAAGAATGCAGGCAGCATCTAGAAGCTAGAAAAGGCATGGACATGGATCTTCCCGTAGAGCCTCCAGAAAGAATACAGCCCTGCTGAACTACTTTAGATTGTAGACCTCCTGCACTAACTGTAAGAGATCCATTTTTGTTGTTGTAAATCACTAAATGTGGTGATGTGTTACAGCAGCAATAGGAAACTACTACACCAGTCAAACCAGTTAGTCTGAAAATGAATGTGAACGAGGGCAGGGAGAGAACCCAGAGATTCAGATGTTCTAGAAGCCTCTCAGGGATCCTTTGTAGTAAACCCCCCAAAGGATTTCCTCAGAGAAGCTTATACGCTTTAGTGGGATGGTTTTTGCATTTCCTCTGTCTTCCTGGACTCCCCTGGAAGTTAATCTAAAATTAGATGCACAGCTTTAGATATTCTGAGGCCTGAATTACTGAACTTGGCAGGGAGCCCACAGCAATGGAGCTTCTGCATGCCCCTATTTGACAGCCCTGTGCTTAGAAAAAAGTCCATCCACTCTTGCTCCCTAGAAGGGACCTAGAAGTCCCATATGGCCTCAACTCCTATAAAAGGTATAGCTTGGTCTTTGCATATAACATTCAAGAAATGCTTTACAGGCCCATGTCCACACTGTCTCTCTTGATTACATATTCCCAAAATTCACAATTCAAGCAAGAAATTTCCCTCACTGGTTCAAGCCAACCTGAGACACTAAGCATACAAGGACTCCTTGTATACTTAGGGGAGCACACCTCTGAAGGTCACTGACAAGGCAGCCTCACTGCCTTCTCAGAGAGCCTGGCTGCAAGAAGGAAGCTATGTATGGGCTGATTCATCCTATTTGGGATTCCTAAGCAGTGAAATGGGGATTTCCTAATAGTTGAAATTAGGAGAGTATTCAAGGAGGACTAAACACAAAGTATGAACAGACGTCTAAGATCATTGTGTTCCCTGCTTTCAGCCTTCCTTGCCCTGCCCCATATACAGAATAATGTTTGTTTCTTCATCCACTGATAGATCTGGTACCTGGCACTGAGTATGGAGTTGGAATATCTGCCATCATGAACTCACAGCAAAGTGTGCCAGCCACCATGAATGCCAGGACTGGTGAGTAGGAGGACTGCTGAGGAAGAAGACCAGGTTAGCTTATAAACCTAAGAAGTCATGGAGGCTCATCCCGGCAAAAATTAGTCAGAAAGCAATGTCTCCCAGTGAACAGGTCTCTGGTGACATCAGCCTAAATACAACATCCACCCTATGCCTAACCTCTGACCTCTGACCTGCAGGATGGAGTCACCCTCTTCCCCACAGACCTATGCTTGCCACCCCCAGCCCCTGTCATAGTCTGAAGAGCTGCTCAGAGCCGTATAGAGCAGACATGAAAAATCCTAAATAGGTTGATGCCATTGCAGGCCGTATTTTTATCTAGACCACCCCGACAGCAGGCAGATGGGGCATCCTTCACTCTTTATGTACCACAGAGGCCCTCACAAAGGCCACTTGGGTAAAGATCTAGACTTGCAACAACCCATTAAATCTGAGGGCAGAAGAAAACTCCAGTTGAGACCCTTGCTGCTCTGGATTCAGCAGTTTTGCTTCCAAATCCTGGGTAAATTTCAGTCATTTCAGTAGCTATGGTACTAGTAGCCTGGGCTGGGCTAGGGATTTTAGACCAACCTCTCTAGAGAACCACATGGACAAAGGTCTCCAGGTCCTCAGATCTAGCTGCCTGCTAGATATGGTTAGAACAAGTCAAAATAGCCTCAGGGTTGGAGGCTACTATTGCCAAGAATGGCATATCCCTACTGGGTGGTGGCTACCATTTTGTCCTTATTGGTTTATTGAGAAAGGATGGAAGAAAATGAATATGGAGAGCTTGAAAATCAGCAGTCAGCTTTGTCCCAGAGGTGGATGCAATCCAGCGATTTCAGAGCTCATAATGCCTTTCTGCAGATTATTTGTCTGTTTGTCAAGCCTCTGGCCATCATTCAGAGGGAAGGTGCTTAGTAAAACGTGAGATAAGTGTCATCAATGACAAGCCAGTGCTCATAGTCAGCAGGCCTGCTGATAGCTTGGAAACACACAGGGCAGGCCAATAAACACTGCCCTCCTCTGGAACCTGTGTAAAATAGGCCATTTATGTCAATCCACAGAACTTGACAGTCCCCGAGACCTCATGGTGACAGCCTCCTCGGAGACCTCCATCTCCCTCATCTGGACCAAGGCCAGTGGCCCCATCGACCACTACCGAATTACCTTTACCCCATCCTCTGGGATCGCCTCAGAAGTCACTGTACCCAAGGACAGGACCTCGTACACACTGACAGATCTAGAGCCTGGGGCAGAGTATATCATTTCGCTTACCGCTGAGAGGGGTCGGCAGCAGAGCTTGGAGTCCACTGTGGATGCTTTCACAGGTACCAGAGCAGCAGAAATCCCAGCCAGGTTCAGGGATCAGTCGATCTTAGTGTGAGAAATTCATCCAGGCAACTCACTCTTCCAATGTCTCATTTCCTTTGGAGAAAAAAGAGATGGGTAGAAAAGTCTAGAGGCAAAACCAAGAAGCACATGAAGAGGGAAGGCTTGGAAGTAAAGCGGAGAGGTGAGCAACAGTGCTACCTGCCTGAAAACTGTCTGGTTGTTCTATGGCCTTGACATAGTAGTTGATTCTGTCCATCTTTCCCTGCTGCAGTAAATCTGGGAATTCAGAGGATCTGTGGGATCATGTTAAATTCCTTCCAGGATATAGGCTTTCAATCCTGGGTCAGTATTATGATTAATTCACAGAGGTATTTCTGATTTTAACAGAATCCATTTTCTTATATTTGGATTGGAAAAAGTGGAGTGAACAGGACTGGAGAGTGAGGAGGTGGAATCTCTGGGTCAGTGGGTGAAGGTGTAGCCCTTATTAGCAAGGAGAGCATATCCCTTTATCCCAGAAGTTCTTCTAGTCCAATGGCCTGTCTCCTCACATGTTTCAGGATCATCCATTTCCTCTCTTTGCAGGCTTCCGTCCCATATCGCATCTGCACTTTTCTCACGTGACCTCCTCCAGTGTGAACATTACTTGGAGTGACCCATCTCCCCCAGCAGACAGACTCATTCTGAACTACAGCCCCAGGGATGAGGAGGAAGAGATGACAGAGGTCTCCCTGGATGCCACCAAGAGGCATGCCGTCCTGATGGGCCTGCAACCGGCCACAGAGTATATTGTGAACCTTGTGGCTGTCCATGGCACAGTGACCTCTGAGCCCATTGTAGGCTCCATCACCACAGGTGAGGCTGGAGGACTTGGCAACAGGTGATGAAAGGGGTTCTCACAGTAGCTTTTGACACATCAGTGAAATTTTAAAAGAGAAAGACCCAAGGAGTAGGGGACTGCCTCTATGGCTAAAGAAAGTCCATGAGGTGTTCTGAAACAGTTACTCCCTCTAGTGCTACAGAAGATGCATTAGATGAGAAACTTCCATTTGGAAGGTGGGACAAAGTCAATGTCTTGAGGAGGTCAAAGCTTGACTGCATTTGTCCAAAAGACCTCCCACTACCAGCCTTGAGAAAAAAACACTGAAGAAAGCTAGTCTCCAAGAGGAATCCCTCTACAGTGAAGAGACACTTGTTTCTATTCTGGAAAGCCATCTCTTCACTGCCCAGAAAGGTCACTGGTACAAATGATGCTTCCTTAGTCTCACATGGGACTAGCAAGCAATCAGGTTGTGACCTGGCATTCAGAGAATGGGATTGATTCATATTTTGCTTAGAAAACACAGGCACTCTGAGATGAATTGGATCAGTCCCAGCTCATTATTCCCAAATACAGTTAGTTTCAAATATGAGGTGCATGTGGGTGAAGGCATGTATGTTTGGGTCATTTCCTACTTACTAACAAGAACTCACAAATTGGACAAGTAGATTAAACACTCAACTGATCAACTCTGTGATCCCCTAGCAGTCAAAAAAAATCTATAGCATAAATGAAAAACAATTTAGGAAATGGATTTGTTCTGGACTTGGGCTCTGAAATCCCTATACAGTCAATAGGCAGTTTTTCAAAACTAAAACCAAAGGTGGCTGCTAAAAATAAGAGATACAGGCAAAATTGGGTTTGTCTAAAAAGCTATCCCAAAGAAAATGTCTTCTATTTGTTCAAAACAAAACATATGAACTTAAAAAAAAATTTCCTGGTTGGCCTGGAGATAGGTAACAGGTACAGAGCTTGCCAACTTGGCTTCCTGTTGTTAAAGTGTTCTTCATTAACATAGCTTTGGCCATACCTACAAGGTTTCAAGTGAAACATCAGCCTGATCATGGTTTTAAGGATGTCCTATTACACAGAAAGATCTTGTCTGCCTTTGGGACAACATTGGCTTTTGGTCAACGTAAAACCAGGAATGAGAATTTCTTTTTCACACTGTGCTTTCTGTCTTTTACCCACAACTACTGGATCGTTGTAGGAATTGATCCCCCCAAAGATATCACAATTAGCAATGTGACCAAGGACTCAGTGATGGTCTCCTGGAGCCCTCCTGTTGCATCTTTTGATTACTACCGAGTATCATATCGACCCACCCAAGGTAACAAAGTTATTTGATTTCTCAAAGATACTAGGATTTGGGTGAAGATTATGGGAGAACTAGCATATCCCACAGAACATCCACTCCTGCCTGCATTTTTCCTCCTCTCTGTGGCATGCTCCATCAGAATGAGAGTGGGCTGGTGAGCAGCCAAGAAACCTTGCACTCACAAATGCCTCTTGAGAAAGGCTTGATTATATTCACCCAGAAAGCAGGCCTTTCACTAGCAGAGTTAACTGGTCACCATTATCTAGGCAGTGTCCTAAGAAACAAAGAGCCCTAGAAGAATCTTCCAAGAGCAAGGGTCACATGAACTTTCCTATGAGAATGAAGTTTAAGATTAGGATCCAGAGGGGTGGCTAAAGACCCAGCAAAGCCAGATGGAGCCTTGAAGGGAACCACAGTGATGTGCTCCCATCACATTTCAGCCACTCCAGCCAAGTTATGAGTCAGAGGAAATTGGCCCAGACCTCACCTGCATCCTGCCAGTTCTTGCTGGTACATGTGGCATTGTTAAGGAAGTAGAAGGCACACTCACTTCCAGTGAGGACACAGACAGCTCTCCAGGCTACAGTGTCTCTGGACTGTGTGGACCGCTCCTTGCATCAGTGCCCTCTACACTGCCTTGATATCATTGTCTTAGAGAGAAGCAGGCTGTTAGGAAACCACTTAATAGGTAGCTCATTTTTCTTTGCTCCAAGGAGCCCAGAAAATAAAGGAGTAAGACCAGTGTGCAAGGCCTCTTCACACTCCAGCATTTCCAGTCCATGAACCATTTATCGTCCCTCCCCACTGAGTGCTGAGCCCCACACCCATCTGTGCTTCATTGACATAGACTGTTTCAGGGGCTGCTTGAACGAGAGGGCTGCTGAACTTTAACTATAGATTCTGCTCTTCTCCAGTGGGACGACTAGACAGCTCAGTGGTGCCCAACACTGTGACAGAATTCACCATCACCAGACTGTACCCAGCTACTGAATATGAAATCAGCCTCAACAGCGTGCGGGGCAGGGAGGAAAGTGAGCGCATCTGCACTCTCGTGCACACAGGTAGGTGTGTCTCCCTGCTGTGTCACGTCAGGACCCTGACTGAGGACCTAGGTGAAGTTGTTAGGGCTCATACAAAGGTTCTGAAGGGTGAGGCTCCATTTCAGAGTGCTCCTCCCACTTACTGTGTTGTGCAGGGCAATTTGCAATTTCTCTCCCCTTGATATGCCTCTCTAATACTAAAAATGTAGAAAGTCAGCCTCTAGAAGTCTTGCTGGTTTAGGTTAGGTATGTTCATGGAACTTCCCACATAAATAGTGCCCTTTCAAAGACATGTGATGGAAGTGAAATCTAAAACAGACACCTGAATCATTCATCTGATTTTGTAAAAGACTCAGATAAGGAAATTTCGCCTCAAAGAAGAAAAGGGTTGTTATTCCAGTAATGAAATTGGGGTCATGAAATTCATCATCAGATATGGCCAGAAACCACCAAGAAGCTGCATTTGCTCTTCCTTTGTGCTCCAGGGAGAAAGAAGGCACCAAAGTGGCCATAACTCCCTCACCCGGGACGAAAGCCGTGGAGCTGATGTGGCTCCTGGGCATCCTGGGCTGCCTGCAGGAGCACCGTGTGGCTCATGTCTCTGACAGGCCCCCCAGTCAGATCCAGACGTCCTCTGCATGCTCCATCAGCTCTTGTGTAATGACTAGAGGAAGGGAGGTGCAAGGGAGAGGATGGCTGGCAATACAGGAAAGTGGGGAAGGGTAGTCCAAATCCCATGGCCTCCCCCTTGAAAACAAGCCCATGCGGTGGGCCTGAGGAGAAGGCTCCTTCGGTAGCGCCACTGATCCTCCGCCTCTGGCCCCTCAGCAAGTATACCATGCAGAACTTCCAAAGATTTTCTGTAGAACTCACTAGCAGGCACAGCCAAAGTTTTCTGTTCCCAAACCCTAGACCAAACCTCCTAGTTAAGACATCATTCCCACAGCACATGGGAAAACACCCAGCTTGCCTTATCAGAAGAACACCTGGATTTTTCTACGGTTGCTTAATTTCCCTGGAGAATGATATTTCCCAAATGAGGGAAATATACTTTGGAATTCCTCAATGCTTTTGTAGATGTCCTTAGAAGCTCAGAAATAGCATCTCTAAAGCAATGGGTCAAGAAATATTCCTTCGAAAACACAAAAATTATTCTCCTAAAGACAGCGCTGGATATTCTTGTCTTCCCTAGTCTCCTTCCAGGCTTATAAGTACAGGTAACTCAGCCATTCAGTCCTGCTCTATCTATTAAATTACCTCTGACCACTAAAATATCAACAAATGTTGACCAGAAGTGGGGTCCAAACAAAAAGAAGCCTCCATCCCACCTTTCTGAACCTAGAAATTCGTATGAAAGAAATTAGCCTTTTTCCCATTGAGGACAATATAGTGTATTTCAAGAGCCTCCTAACCCCAAGATAAAGACAGCAGCAACTTTAGTCAAAAACTCATTTCTTTAGCAGGGCATGGAGTCTCAGCCACTAGGGAGGTTGAGGCAGGAGGATCGCTTGAACCCAGGAGTCCAAGGCTGGAGTGAGCCATGATCATGACACTGCTCACCAACCTAAGTGACAGAGCAAGACCTTGTCTCTCAGAAGAAAAAAAATTCCTTGGATTCTTGGTCATGCGCAGCTAGTATCTCTAAAGCAGATATCTGGATCAGCAACTCAAATGGTGTGCCTATCCAAACTGCCGTCCCTCAAGTCTAGGCAGAACTATTTTGCCAACTTCCAATAACTACATTGCCCCAGAATGTCTTATTTTGCTGTTGTTTGTTTGTTGTTGTTTTACCTTGAGGTCTATGATCTTACAGCTTTTGGAAATGAGTACTCCTGCAGGGTGTCATGTTTGTCTCATGGCATCATGCATGTCTCGGAGAGATCAAGCCAAGTGTAGTGTCAAAGGGCTACATTTGAAAAAGTCTTTGAACACACAGATTATGGATACAATCCACATTTTAACATTATGAAAATATTTTCCTGGTTGTTTCTTTGTGATAAAGGACTTAGGCAAGTGAAAAAACACTTTCAGTTAGAGAATAGGGCCAGATCAACAGCAGGTCTTGGTTCTCAAAAGCAAATTGCATGATGCTTAGGTTGAGCTGATACCCAAACTGTTTTAATAACATCCACTTGTGGCTTGGCATGGTGGCTCACGCCTATAATCCCAGCACTTGGGAGGCCGAGGTGGGCGGATCATGAGGTGAAGAGATCGAGACCATCCTGGCCAACATGGTGAAACCCCATCTCTACTAAAAAAATACAAACATTAGCCGGGCATGGTGGTGCACGCCTGTAGTCCCAGCTACTTGGGAGGCTGAGGCAGGAGAATTGCTAGAACTCAGGAGACGGAGGTTGCAGTGAGCCAAGATTGCGCCACTGCACTCCAGCCTGGCGACAGAGCGAGACTCTGTCTCAAAAAAAAAAAAAAAAAAAAGAAAAAGAAAAAAATAATAATAACATCCACTTGTAATAAATTCTAACCCAATGGAACAGAAGCACAGTAATAAAGCAAAGGCTTAGAGCATGGGCAAGTAAGACTAGGAAGATGATCCTATGACAAGCACACTCTGTTCCACCAACAGGCCCTCTTGACCTCCCTAAGCCTGGAAGAATACTCTTGACTCTCAATGTAACAAAAAGAATACCCAGGACTCAGTCCTGAATGAGACCTGTGAGCAGTGAAACAATCATCCAATAATCAGATTTGACTTTTGAGGCAACCTGACTGACCCCATGTAGACATTCCATGGATGGACCTTCTATATTCTCTGTCCTGGGGATACTCCTGTCCCTGTGGAGTTCCCACCACCCTGACCCCATGTAGACATTCCATGGATGGACCTTCTATATTCTCTGTCCTGGGGATACTCCTGTCCCTGTGGAGTGCCCACCACACTTCCTGAAGCTCATCAACAGAGATCTTTCCACGAGGCACACCCTTGGTATTTATGAAAGTGCAAATAGCCTGGGAAGTATGATTATCTCATTAACTACAAAATTTTAACAATTGCCATGTGTTCTTGGTTGCTACATCTACATTCAAACGTTGAAAACCCATTCCAGCCATACCTTGAAGTCCTTTGTAGTACCAGGCACAGTACTGTGCACGTAAGAAGTTAATGAATTAATTAAAAGGAAGAGCTGGGAGCAACTAGGGGAGAACTGGATACTTGGAGGCAGGAGGAAGGGAGAAATGGAAGAGGCTGATGGAACCAGAAGAGGAGAAAGGGAAGAGGTTTTTGCTCACTTCATTGTTTTGTATAGTGCAGCAGCAGTCGTGTACCATGAGTGGAACTTCTGAGATCATTCCCTACACTTCCAACCGCCAGATCCTCTTACCTTTAACTGATAATCGATTCTGTTTCAGCCATGGACAACCCTGTGGATCTGATTGCTACCAACATCACTCCAACAGAAGCCCTGCTGCAGTGGAAGGCACCAGTTGGTGAGGTGGAGAACTACGTCATTGTTCTCACACACTTCACAGGTGGGTGTCTGCAGGCCTACACATCAGGCAAGTGGGAATGGTGGGAATTGGGGCTGCAGACCAGTATGATGTGAACACACAAAACATTTTGTCAATCTGAAGGACAAATTCGAAATGTTCCTACTTCAGGTATACTATGAAGCCCTCGAGATATCCCCAAACTTTAGGCTGGGCACAGTGGCTCACGCCTGTAATCCCAGCACTTTGGGAGGCTGAAGTGAGCAGATCAATTGAGGTAAGGAATTCAAGACCAGCCTGGCCAACAAGGCCATTTTTACTACCCCATCTGTAGTAAAAATACAAAAATTAGCCAAGTGTGGTGGTGCACACCTGTAGTCGCAGCTACCCAGGAGGCTGAGGCAGGAGAATCGCTTGAACCCAGGAAGCATAGGTTGCAGTGATCTGAGATTGCACCATTGCACTCCAGCCCAGGAGTTGCCGCAAGACTCCATCTCGGGGAAAAAAAAAAAAAAAAAAAAAAAAAAGAGAGAGATATCCCTAAACTCTGCAAACTATATCAAATCTAGGAACTGAGAAAGGTGAATCTGGAAGGTGCAAGAAAGGCAATTAACCAAAGGCAAGTACAAAGACAGAGCAATAGCACTAGGAGGATGAAACTCAGAACGGAGCTAAGATTTGCCCCCAAAATGCTACAAACAAGAAAGCAGGCTTTTCTAAATATTTGTAGAACAAGAAAAACACTGAAGATATGGGACTACCAAGCTTAGAACAGACAATACATGATCACAGGTGACAGAAGATTCAGGACTACTAAACTCTTCTGTTGTTTCTGCCTTCTCTACTCATATCTAGCACAACAGGTTTAACCAACACAAAATCTTCAATTTCACTGTCTTCTGCATCATGCTTGTTCACCTTACTCTATTTGAAGTTGAACAAAACAGAGAAGTCCCAAGTAAAATAGTGTTGAGTCCTCCAAGTCTCTAGGCTTCGGGAAATTATTTCACTTCCTGATTCAAACATGTGATCACATAATTGTTTTGGGTTACATTCAGGAATCCAGAGAACAAAGATACCAGAAGACAGAAGGCAGGCAGATGTCTTGGTTTTCAAAAATGGCTGAGAAAGCCAATTCTGTAAGCTGCAAAGAAGTAAATTCATTGTCAAAGCTTGGGAAGGTAAAAACTAAAACAGATTGTTAAACAACTTGGAAAAGGAATTAGTGATATACCTGCACAGGTTCACTGACAATAAGTTTTATCAAAACTACTTTATGTCTTTGCTTTCATTGGCAAATCTGCTAGTACATTTGTATTTCAGCAAGGCATTAGAAAACCCCACTTACCCCTTAGTCCTTGGTTAACATGGAAAAATACATGAAAAGTCATATTTGGAGTTAGCTGGAACTGTAGCTGATTGAATGCCCATGAAGAATGGATATCACTACTATGGATATGTCCTAACCCCTCTGTGTCCATGCACAATCCACCTCAATTCCTGCCATCCCTCCTTGCGTACTATGATCCTCCATTTTTTAACTATCACCATGCTTTCTCAAGCCTCCACGCATTTGCATATGCTGTTTCTTTCACCAGGAAATTCCCCCACTTGTCTGCCTAGAAAACCCATCCTTCAAGTCTTGGTTTCAGCCCTATCTTCTCTGTCAAAGCTTCCCTAAAGGCAGTCAGACACATATGCTCACAGACACAAAACGCACAGCTCCACCACAGCAATGAACTTCCATTCATTCAACAAATACTTTTGATGCCCTCCCACGTGCCATACACTCTATAAGGCTCTAAGGATTCAGAAACAAAAATGGAGCTCTTTATGGAACTCATTTCTAATGACGTTGCAGAGAAGTAAATAGTTACAACTTGATGTGAGCAGTGTATGCTATAGGCAGGCATAGAACACCATGGGCCATGTCCAGTGGGCTACTATGACTGGGGTCAAGGTGTGGAGGGAAAGAAAGAAGAAAAGTCTTAGGTAAAGTGAAAGAAGAAGAGGAGAAGAAAGGGAATTTCAAGAAAAAGAGCAGACTGCACATTTGCAGAGATGTGGGAGTGTGAGAAGTCTAAAGAACTGCCATAGATTCGTATGGCTGGAGCATTGATCAGTGGCATGATGTGCAAAGGGGGACATTAAAAAGATAACGTCCTTACACATGTTCTTCCAAAGCATTAAGTGTTAATTTGAATTTTAACTTGTTTCTATGCCTTTAGACCACAATAAACTTGAAACCTTAAGGCCCTACCTAATCTGAAAATGTGCCTAGTAAACTTTGTTAAATACTAAATAATTTCAAAGTATTCTAATTTTCCAATGGAGGAGTTGGCCTGAACTAATGAACAGTTTTATCAACAGCTTGAATGAATTCATAGAAGACATGCTTACCAAATTTGTGTATAAAACAATATTGTGATAAATAGAATCCAAGTTCAATAATATTTGAATAAACTAAAACAGTGGCCCAAAACGCAATCAATAAGGCAAAATGCAATAGAAATAAATGCAAAGTTCTGCCCATGGGCACAAAAAATCAACTAACAAAATTGGATTGGGAGGTAGGGGGAGTGGTACAAAGAAGGTCTTTGATTAGCAATAATCTTGGCATATGACAACATCACATGGCATTCCCAAAACCTAACGAATTAGTATAAATGGCATGAGCACAGACTGACCTTGTGTATTTCATTGGTCAGTACCTCTCAATTATTGTTCTCAGTTCTCTGAGTTTTGCACTTTAGCAGGGACACTGATAAACTGTTACTTGTTCAAAGAAAAGCAGACAGGATTGTGAAGGTTTTAGAATTGTCACATAAATGTGATGGGAAGTAGGGGCTGAATTTTCTCAGTCTAGTGGAGACAGAACTTGATTAGGAAAGGTGGTGAGAGGAAGGGGGCATGTAGACAAAAGATTAGATTTATCCTTTATAATTCCAGAGACCCGAATAGAAGTTATAGAGAATCTGACCTGTACAAAAAGAACACGTTTTTTCAATTAAGATGCAAAAAGAGATGAGTGGGGAATCCTTGCATGGAATAAATAACACACCAAGCTAGATAACCTCTGAAAAACTTTTTCCAAAATTCTCTATTAGTAAATCCATGTGAAATGCCTTTGGATTTGGTAGGTCTTTCCTAAACTGAGTAGCCTTATTCAACCCTGTTCATATTCATCTGATTTCAGTTGCTGGAGAGACCATCCTGGTTGATGGAGTCAGTGAGGAATTCCAGCTTGTTGACCTGCTTCCTAGTACCCACTATACCGCCACCATGTATGCCACCAATGGGCCTCTCACCAGTGGCACCATCAGCACCAACTTTTCTACTCGTGAGTACATGGTCATCTACATGTCCCATATCCCTGGGAACTTTTGTGGATTCTAAAAATAATCAGTTTTCTTGTGGTGGACTAGATTATCATGTATAGGCTTTGGACAGGGCAGCTATGAGCTGTTCTTATTTGAACTGACTACAGCCCAAAGTCAATGAAACTGAGCTGCAACTTTTGGCCAGCAGTCACTGTGTTTCTCCTGCTCTCACCCTGGGTGACGGCAGAAGAACCAGGCCAAGTGAGGTCTGTACTCAGAATGCATCTGCCCCAGCCAAGTCTGATGGATATTAAAAGGCTAGATATCTAGGAGAGAGCTACTGAGTAGGAAGTAGACAAAAGGTCGCATGTGGAAACATTATAAGTTCACAGGTGAACTTGCAGACATCACGGTCTCAGGATAGAGGATCGGTTTGGAAGATGCCACACCCAAACCTAGAGGCCCTGTGAGGGAAGGGGAAGTAGCTGCAAGAATGATTGTGGCACTGAATGATTATCTTCTGACCCAAGAGCACCCTTTATGGTCCTGTCCAAGCCAGAATGAGGGTCAGCATGTGAGCAACCCTGAGACAAAAGAGGTGGGCAAATAGATACCCATACCTGAAATCAAGCAGGGGGAGGAGCTGGAGAGGTAGGCATGCCCTGGCACTTTCTCATCTTTGCAGTCCTAGACCCTCCGGCAAACCTGACGGCCAGTGAAGTCACCAGACAAAGTGCCCTCATCTCCTGGCAGCCTCCCAGGGCAGAGATTGAAAATTATGTCTTGACCTACAAATCTACTGATGGAAGCCGCAAGGTGAGATTTTGCTGGAAAGGGAAAATACCATTTCTCCCAAGTGAGGCAATGTGGAAACTGACCAGTGGAGTGACCAGGGGGCAGTGGAGGGACGGGGAAGGAAGCAATCCACAGGGAACTCATCAGCTTCCCAGCAAGGACACACAGCCTGCTGTTGAGGAAAGAGCCCTAGGCTGCAAGCCAGAAGATTTTGATGATAGTCCAAGCTCTATTACTCTCTACGTAAGTTGAGGAAAAGGACTAAACTTCTTCAAGGCTTGCTTTCTTCTCTAGCTAATGAGGGTCTCTGCCCCTGCAACTTCACTGGGTTATGCTGGTGCTTCCAATACAATGACACAAAGCACATTGGAAACTCCCAAGTACATGATATTGGAATAATTTTTCACCAACAGGGCTGAGCAAACATGAGCTGGATACCAAATTCAATAGGCTTTTATGCCTCTTGATAAGCATTATAAAGGCGATAACTGTGTAGCCTGCACTAAAGAAACAACAAATTTTTGTTTTATTTCATCAGTTGAAACAGTTCATCCAGAACACTGATTTTCAAGTTTTTGTTAGCAAAGGAACCTCTTTTTAAAGGGAACCCATGCAGAAACCAAAAACATCGAATACATTTCAGCAGAGTTAGTCTGCTTGATAGAAATAAGGAGGCCTTGGATCCCACTTCCTTGGCTCTTTCTCTGCTCTCAAGCAAGCCCCGTGCAATCTGAAAACTTCTAGATTCAATAATCCAGGTGTCTAAATTTATCCCAATGTGCATTCCTGAAACAAGAGCTGGCCTAATTTCACATGGGAGCTCTCCTCTCTGCTTATTGGTGCAGTTATCTCCTTCCTGGGGGATGGAGAGGATGACAATGGCCACTGCAATAGCGACCTAGCTGGCCATAGGATTTGGACTTCCCTTCCCTACTTTCCCAAATTGCAAGCCAGTTGCTCCCTTCCACCACCCTTCCTTTGGCTCATTATACAGGAGCTGATTGTGGATGCAGAAGACACCTGGATTCGACTAGAGGGCCTGTTGGAGAACACAGACTACATGGTGCTCCTGCAGGCAGCACAGGACACCGCGTGGAGCAGCATCACCTCCACCACCTTCACCACAGGTGAGGGAGCATGGCCACTTTGATGCCTTCTTCTTTACTTCCTGAGGTTTGGCTCCTCAGCAGCCTCTGCTGAGACTTGCCCTGGGAGCAGCTTATTTAAAAAGCTCAATTGCCTCCTCCTTCCTTCCCCCTTTCCAAGTCCCTGCCAGGAAACCTCTCACTAACAAGGCAACCACAGGAACCAGCAGCACAAATTCCTGGTTCACCCAGACCAACTAAATACACCAAGTAAAAACATCGAGTTCTGGCTGGGCACGGTGGCTCATGCCTGTAATCTCAGCACTTCAGGAGGCCAAGGCAGGCGGATCATCTGAGGTCAGGAGTTTGAGACCAGCCTGGCCAACATGGTAAAATCCTGTCTCTACTAAAAATACAAAAATTGGTTGGGTGTGGTTGTGCATGCCTATAATCCCAGCTACTCAGGAGACTGAGGCAGGAGAATCATTTGAACCCCAGAGACAGAGTTTGCAGTGAGCCAAGATCACGCCACCGCACTCCAGCCTGGGTGAAAAAGCGAGACTCCGTCTCCAACAAATAAATAAATAAAAATAAAAAGACATCAGGTCCCTTCTAGTTCAGATTTTCTGCAAGTGTTTTTCCCGCAAAGTTCATCCTTCTCTTCCTCCTTCCTCTGCTACCTGTCATCAGAGACTCCTTTAGTAAAAGCAGACGTAGTAAACTCTCAACATTAAACCTGCAGCTCTTCTCCATACACAAAGCATTTCTGCATTCCTATAGTCTCACTCAGTTCTTGTAACAACCAGTCAGGAAGGCCTTATGATCCCTGTTTCACAGATGATGAAACCAAGGTGGATGAAAACCAAAGACTTACATGGCTAGTAAATATCTGGGTCAGAACTTGAACCCAGGTCTTCTACTGCTAACTGCAGCTGTTCCTGCTGCCTTCCCTCCTTGGGAGTGTGGGTTTGCATACATTCAAGGCAAACCTGAGCATGTCCCGTATACTCAACCACATTCTGCCTGCCATCTCAGAGCACCAGAATGACTGGATTCCCATCCATGCCCCAGAGCCTTGTCCTCCATCCCCAGAGAGGTTAGAGAAAGTCCCCCAGCCCCATCAGGTGCCTGCCCCACTGCACTCGTTCTAAATGACAAAGAAAGACACTGATCAGATATGACAAAATGTCCCAGGGGTTCTATAGAGTGGTGAGATTGTGAATGAGTCCTCTTTTCCCTTCTTTTTACGCTTTTCAATACCTCACTGAGTGTCTTTAAGGAGCACATTAATCAGAAAAACAAATGTTTTAATTAAAAAAATAAAAATAAACCTTGGGCACACAAACAAGACAGGAATCCAAGATGTAGTATCTTTACCACGTGGAACTTAGAAGACACTTGATCTCTTTTATGGGGCTGGAGTCAATTATGCTCCCCTCCGTGCTCTTTCACAGGTGTCTGATCTCAGAACTAAGGCGTTACCTTCTTGTTAAGCCCTTCCCTGCACATTCACAGGTTAATTAAAGAGGCCTCCATGGTCCTCTTTTGCACGCTACCACTTAAAGACCCACGGGTTGGAGCTTTCCATTAAGAATTTCTTTTAAAAGGACACAGATGACAGACACTTAAACCGAGCTCCCAATTTGCATATTTATTAGTCTAAATTAGTCATTTTATCCCCAAAATGCATGGGTTTCGGTGTTTGCTCTGTGTAGTATGGGCTTTTAATTCCCACCCTGGTGATGCCACAGCTAGCAGTTGTGAGCGATATGACAATGTGCCTGAAGTCCCTGTGGCATCTTACAGCTGTGCCTCGCTCCAGACCCACCTGGGCTGTAAAAGTAAACCAGCTTCTGTGCCCCTCACTGCCCTCTCTTAGATGCAGCTGCACCAAGGGCTGTGGAACTTTTTGGATCTGGGATCCCAAATTCAGCTGGGGCCTCACTAGGATCAAATAAGCCGAAGATTAATAGCACATGGAAATCTGGAGGGGGGCAGAATAGTATCTTTGTTTGGTAGACAGTACAGGGAGATATCAGGATGTATTTAGGTTGTTTATTTGTTTTTACAAGACTCCAGTTGACACCAGCCTCTTGGGACATGACCAATACCAACTCAGGAAGGAGAAAGCAGAAGAGCCCGATTTCCTAGGCAATGAGTGTAGCTACTGACTGAGCTGCTCCATGTAGAGTCTGTATTATCACTTCCGTGGTACGTGGCAAAGATATGTCTGTGTTTGGAAGCTTTTGCAGTTTTACTGGAAAGCTCAAATTTAAGTGTAAGTCACTGATGCATACCATACTCTGCTAGCTTTGTCTTGGCGATTTATCGGAACCTACTGAAATGACTGGTTGCAGAATGAAAGATTCTTGGACAGAAATCATGCATGTGAAAGTACCTTGCACAAAGCCTGGCACATAGCAGACATAATAGATAGTGGTTAAATTGAATAGTCACATCTCGGCTGCAGAGCACAAAAGAGGGGTCTCTGGGAAAACAAAGCCTAAGGAAATTTTTAATACCCCTCGTAGGGATGGCACAGGCAAAGAGGTATAACCTTCAAGAGTACGATGCCCAAATTCGCTCTAATTTCAGGCTCTGTCTGCCACCTCAATGCAAATTTCCCTGAATAAATTCCACTAGGCTACATAGTCATTTGCATGTTAATGTTAATAAGCTCTCATTGCCTGGGCCACCTCTCTACCCCAAAGTTTTCTACCCCTGCCCAAGAGCAAATTTTTTTAAGGAGGAAGAGAATACAAGGGTATCAGCTTCCAAACTTTGGGAGGAGGCAGGGAATGGGGACGTTACCAAGAAGGAAAAGCAAAATTGAAGAGCAGTGTATCTTCACTTACCTGCAAGACTGGCGTGCTGCCCGTCAGGACTCCACAGGCACCAATTACTCTTGCTGAGCAAGAAGTCTGAGAAACACGGGAAGCCTCCCAGGTGATAGTAAGCCAGGGCTAATGGATTTAGAGGCTAATTTCTCTTTAGCAATTAGCATCCTTTCCAATTTCATTGACAGTACCTGAGTTTTCCACTTAGCAGTATCCTACTCTTAGGATGGGCTGATCCTCAGCTCATCGTTCTGAGTGTTTTCTATGCCTTCTCTGATGGAACAATAGAGATTAAAGTTTGGCCCCAAAGTTGCCTCTATCCACTGATAAACCCTCACCTTGTCCTGAGTGGACCAAGATAAGAGGTTCATTTTAAGCAAGATGCCACCTGATGGCCTAGAAAAGAGTTAAGATGTCAAAAAATAATAATAAAACTTAAAAAGACAGAGAAAAGAAAAGAACTGGTACTCACCCTCAAAAACTTCCTTTGATCAAGGTGTCTTCCCTTGTTGTGTTTCTGTCACATAAGTCCATTTCATTCTTTCCATCATGTTAATAGCTTCCTGTCCTCTTGTCTCTGGTGTTTACACAAAAATCTGGAGGGAATTAAATACAAGTAGTATGGAAGAGAAAGAATGTGGATACATTATTTATAATTTACTGTTGCCTGAAATTTCATCCAAGGTCTACTTGTCTTTTAGAGATATGAATATAAATGAGGAAACAAATATTCCCCACAGAGCAGCCAGGACTTAGTGAACTGATTGAGAGGCAGTTTCATTGTCTCTTTTAATACTATAAAAAGCAAACAAGGTTCTCGCTAAAGCTTGTCCTAAGAGACAGTGAGCACTATAAAACAGGTTGTCTTGACCTTGAGGTTAAGCGAAGACAATCATTTGCAGAGGTACCCAGAGATGGGTAATAAGAAGTTTCCTTCTATTACCTTTGCTTCAGTCCCTGCTCTCCCGCATCCAGACTGAGCTGCTCTGTGGGGCTTTTTAAGAAAACTCTGGAGTCTAACACAAACTTCAGCTTTCGAGGCTGTGAAGATTAATGAAGACTGGCAAACACTATACTTTGGGACAATAGGTGGTGGATCATGGAAATTCACATACTTATCAGACAGGTATTCTAGTCAGAAAGGAAAGCCTTATGATCACTATCCACAGCTGTCTACCGTCAGATATGCCACACAACCTTTTCACCACAGTGGAGAGGTGATGGGGCTTCTCTCGGCTCTACTGTTTAGAAACAGCTTAAGTTCTTGCTTTATTAAGACAAGCAAACCCCTAAAAAGAGAAGTCTACCTTCTTTTTTAGCTTGGGGGAGGGGTAGGGAGGCAGCGATCTGGCTGTGAAGAAGGAAGTAGGGCACTAATTATCCCGTTTGAACAAACCATTTCCATGCATGTCCAAAATTAATAGAAGGATAGGTGTCAGATCAGAGGTCTCAATTAATCACACTCACAGTGTATCACATATCACCCACATTAATCTCCAACAAGTCTCAGTCTGTATTTACTCATTTATTTCCTTTTACACTCTTATCCTCTTCCACCATCCATTAGGCAAGTATTCTGATGTATTAAATTTGTGTCCTTCTGTTTGTGTGTATTTTTGAAAAATGTATTCTTGTAAAATTACTTTGAATATAAATAAATATATGTAAATGGTATCGGATTACATAATTCATTCCCTATTCTCACAGTTTTTGCTCAGCACTGTCTTACAGACCCATCTGTGTTGTCCTGCATATATACAGTCTTTTGCTTCCACTTGTGAAATACTGCATCATGTGCACCCATCACATTTTACCTCTCCATTCTCGCAAAAATGGACATCAGATTGTCTTCAACCTCCTACCACCACAAATGGTGCTGCAGCAAATAGTCTGTACATGTCCACTTATGGGTCACTGAGGCAATGCCTTCTGGATATATACCCAGAGGAGGAATTGCTGGGTCATAGCGGAAGTGTTTCCATAGTCTAACTATGTACTGGTCTTCCATGTGGCTATACTAGTCCTCGCTCCCTCAAACAGTGCATGGAAACTTCTATTTCCTAATGACATGCATCATTCCAAATGCCTTGACATGGCCCAGCTTCGTAATTTTTGATAATCTCATAGAGAGCATTGATATCTCATTTTTCTAGTGGAATTTTAATAATGAGTTTGAGTTTCAACATCTCTTCATATGTTTGTTAGTCTTTTCAGTGCTCTTTTCCTCTAAATTACCTGCTCATATGGTTTGTCCATTTTCTGTCAGGTTCCTGTACTCAATATTAGCTATTATTATTTGAGTTTTTGCAACCTCTCTTAAGAAGTCTTTCTCTGCCTGTCGGCCAAAAGGTATTCTTCAATATGTTCTGCTATTAACTTTCTAAATTTCTTTCTTCCTATTTAGTCTATTTTATAGTGGTATTAGTTGACGATACAGTTTCATTTTTCTTTCTATAGTGAACCAGTTCTCCTAACATCATTTATTAAATAATCCATTTGTTCTGCATTGGCTTGTGGTGCCTCACTGTATATTTGTATTTTTAATAGAGATAGGGTTTCACCGTGTTGGCCAGGCTGGTCTTGTTTGTTTGGTTTTTTTTTATCAGAATAATGCTGGCTGCAATGAATGAGTTGTGCAGTGTTCCCTCTTGTTCTGTTTCCTGAAAGACAGTGTATAAAATTGGTGATATTTATTCTTTGAATTCACCAGTGAAGCTACCTAGGCCTGGAGATTCTTTTTCTAGAGATTTTAAGCACAAATTTAATTTATAAAAATAGTTTCATACTATTCAGATTATCTTTTCATTTTATCTTGCACAGCTTTTGGGATGTAGTAATTTTCCAAAAAAAAGGTCTATGTCATCTAAGTTACTGAATTGATTTACATAGAATTGTTTGTACTATTCAGTAGGACAGGGACATGTGATCCCCCACAGGGAGGCAGTGAATCTTGCCAAGCAATAGTAAAACCTACTCTTGAGGCAGGAGAATAGGGTCTGGAGGCAGGGAATCTAAGACCAATTCCTGCTGACTTCCCAAAGCTGGATGGAAAGGAAAACACCTAGTATGGAGGCAGGGACCCTAAGGCCAATTAACGTCAACTTCCTAAAGCTAGACCCAAAGGAAAAACCCCATCTCCCCAGGCCCAGTAACAAAGGTTTAAAGCCTACTCTCCCGACAACTCTCCCCCTTCCACCACATCCCAGCTGAAAAGGGAAAGTATCTTGGATTGGCCACCCTAAGCATGGCCCATCCCTTCATCTGCATCCAGTTCACCCCAGCCTTTAATTAGCCACAGACCAAATCCTTCATCCAGATAAGGGGTAGCTGACAGAGACCTCAAACGGAGTACTTCAAACCCAGAAAACTTTGTAATCGGGCCCTTGAGCCGCTTGCCCCGGCCCACTCCCACCCTGTGGAGTGCTTCCTGGCTTTTTATTAAAGCCAGTGGGCCCGGGCAAGCGGCTCAAGGACCCGATTTCTCTGCTTCACGCTGCTTTCTCTGCTTCATTCCTGTGTTTTGTTCCTTTGTTCCTTTGCTTGTGCATTTTGTCCAATTCTTTGTTCAGAAAAGCCAAGAACCTGAACATCTCACACTCGAGGCCTGCCTTCCAGTATCACCATAGGTTGAAGGTGACATTGTGAACGTTACAGCAGGACCTTACATATTACTACATACAGAACTTCATCTGGCCTGTTTTAAATTGTGTTGTCCCAATTGTTTTCAGAAAATCTAATTTTAACTTTCCTTTTCATAACCATAGGGGAGGGATAGAATATAGTGCTCACATGGCATCATACATTGAACAAATACTGACTGAGCACCTTCTTTGGGTCAGACACTGTTCTAAGTGATGAGTCATGAATAAGGTAAGCCAGATGACTATACTCTCATGGAACTCACATTCAAGGGGATGAGCCAATGAGAATGGACCCAAAATAAGTAACTAAACAGTAACGGAATAGAGACAGGATGAAGAGCTGACTTCCAGGACAGCACCTGTAGTAGGAAGCCTTTCCCGATTATCACTTGCCACTTCTTCCCCCATCCCAGAGTCTGGTCTCAACTAGGGTGGTCAGGACAAGCATCGCTTTAGCTGAGACATGTGAGCCAAGATCTGAATAATGAGAGTGAATCCACAAAGAAGAGAATTCCAGGCCTAGGGAAGAGTAATTACTACACCCTGAGGGAGGAGTAAGTTTGGCCTTTTCTATCTGTTAAAAGAAAGCCAGTGAGACTGAAGAACAGTGACAGTGGGGAGAAGTGCATGACAGAGACACAGCGTACAGGGCTTTGCAGGCTGTGGTAGGGATTCTGGATTTTATTCTAATTGCAATAAAGAAGCCATTGAAGGCCAGGCGTGGTGGCTCACGCCTGTAATCCAAGCACTTTGGAGGCCAAGGCGGGTGGATCACCTGAGGTCAGGAGTTCAAGACCAGCCTGACCAACATGGTGAAACCCCGTCTTTAAAAAAAAAGAAGCCATTGAAGGGTTTTTGGCAAGTAGGAGACGGGATGAGATCAGATCACCGTTCACTTGATAAAAAAGGTCACTCTGGATAAAGAATGAATACAGGTGGAACCAGAATGGCAAAGGGAGACCAGTAGGAGGTGTCATCAGGACCCAGCCCTCCCTGGCCATGTTGAATCAAGAGCCACAGAGACGGGCCAGGCTGGCAACTGCCAGTCTGTGATCAACCTAATCTGCCATGAAATTGAGTCTTCTGATAAGTGGATCCAAGGAATAATAAGAAAAATGATGTCAGAATATTCCTCTAGTACTAGGATGCCTTTAGCTGACCTGTGAAGGGCAGATTTGAATGTCGTTGTGCTTGCCCTTGGGTGGAAGACAGGTGGTCTGCAGAGCCTGAGGACCTTCGAGAACTCTGTTTAGGGTGAACACATCAAAGCTGTCTTGTTCAGTCAATTCTCCACTCACTCTAATACTTCTTTAAAGGCTATTGTCACTCTCCTCCTGGGTTCCCACTACTATATCCTGAATGGGGTCCTGCCTGCAGGTTCACCCCCATCTTATTCATTCTCCACACTGCAGTGAGAATGTTCTTTCTAACAAGTTGAGCTTAAAGTCCACCAATAGACTCTTTCTCCAATTGCCTCCATAAATGACATGATCCCCCTACTTCCCTCCCCAGGGCTCTCTCTCCTCCATCCCACTGGATTCCTGCTGTGTCTCCTGCTAAACCTTCAGTTTCCCAAAGGGGCCATGCTTGTGCACAGGCCTGGGACAATTTGTGGCCAGCATCTATGTCAGTTCCTAAAATAACTTTCTGATTAGCAGGTGTCACCTCTGCCCTATCCCAGGCCCCCACTTCTTACCCCATCTTTGCCAGCTAGGCATCACTGCACACCCATGTCCAGGTTTTGCCAGCCCCCAATGTTTATCTCTTTCCCAGAGCACTTAGACCTCAAAGTTATATTTGTTTCTCCCACCACAGCGTGAGCAACCTGAAAGGGTGTGACTGTGTCTTTTCCTTCTTTATATTCCCATCTTTTAGCCCAGTATTTAGAACCCAACAGACACTCTGTTACATGTAAACAGGTAAACATACTGGAAGACGCTGTGAGAAGGCCAGGTGGCAGATCTGAGAGCCCATGTCGGCTGAGCAGGTAGCCTTGCCCTGTCCTCAGACTCAGACTGCCCATGACAGTCTAGCCAGCTACTCTGTAGACATGGGCCATTGATTCTAACAAGGGAGAGTCAACCACAAACCAGCTTCTGAGAAAAACAAATCTAAGTGCTGATAGCCAGAGGTGGCCACCTGTGCTTCTATGGAGCAACACTGGATTCTGCACTCACCGAGAAACCTGCCTTGTTTTTAGAGACAAATGCTGACATTGTGGCTTCAGTCCTGACGCTGAGGTCAGAAAAGTGGACAGACACTTGCCAGGGCTATTAAACCTGATCATTTTAAAGGCACCCCCAAGAATCCAAAACAAGTAAGGGGCAGGGCCATGACAGAGAAAGTCTGTCCCAGCAGCGGTGGTCCCCTGACTGCACTGCATGTCACGTAGCTTGCTCCACTCCACTCAGCATTCAGCCTCCACTGCCCAGCACAAACCAATTTCCGAGCAATTCTTCCGGCGAATGCCCCGGTCCTGTTCATCTCACAATGACATCTAGAAACACTTCACCATGAGACATTTCAGTGTACTGACCACTTGTTGCGGCTTTTCTCTTAACTTGGTAATCACCACAGCCTGTGCTAACAAAATAAATGAAAATTAAACAAAAGATTCTTCATCGGTCCAGGCTCCAGTTATTGCACTGAAAGGAAGAAAAACCTTCCAGTTTTGCTCTTGGTCTTAAGATTTTTGCTTTGGGAAAAGTTACTGTGCTGATATATGTTGGAGTTAAAGAAGAGTTTCTGATAATATCAAATGGTGCGACATCCTGAGAGCTAGGAATGCCTGAGATTTGCCCTGACAGTCTCTACAATGTATGAAACCCCAGTACATTCACACTGAATACAGCATAACAGGAGCCACTGTGTTCTTTATTATTACCTAAGCCAAAGTCCAATAATCCCCAAAGCAGAACAAAACCATAAAAACTGGAATACAAAGCTTAGACTCAAGGCTAAACACAGTCTCTTATTTCCTCTCCTTCCTATCGCACTCAATCTAATTCTTGGAACCAGCCCACTCAAGACATACCTACTGGAAAGGGAAAGAGGAGGAAAGGGGGAGAGTGGGAGACAGAGAGAGACAGAGATTCAATCTACAGTATTTATCCACCCACCCACAGGGATCTGAGCAGAGGACACAGACCACAGGGCTCCTCTGGGGCATTGCTCAGTTTACCAATTCTACCTCTTGGCCTCTAGAGAAGAGGAAAATGTGCCAGACAAATAGTGGATTCAAATCCAGCTGGTCTTCAGACTTGTCTGAGAAGCTTCAGTAAAACACTGATTCCCTGTACCACCCTCTGATATTCTGATTCATTGGATCGTCTATGGAACACAGGAATCTGAATTTTAATAAGGTCCCAGTATGAGAACTATTAGTGAGCCTCTGCTTTCTCTTGTCTGCAAAAAAGGAATAATAATTTGATCAAGTTCTAGGGTTGCAGGCTGGAGCGGGTTGAAAAGGAATGATTTTGCTGTAAATGCGGTGTCTTCTCCAAGTTCCGAAGATGTGAAAATCCCAGGTTGATGCTCTTGATTGTCTGTGTGAGCAAATGCTTGTTGATTGTCTTTACATTAATGCCACAGACTAAATCACAGCGAATGGAATCTATAAACAACCAAATGGCCTTGCAATTTGTCAAGGGGAAGGCAAGCGCACCCAGCAACCATGCATCATTGCCTCACGCACATCTGGAGAGCCCCCCTACCAACCGGCTCATTGCCGGCCTGCAAGGAAGAAGGCATGGTCCTTCCTCTCCCAGGGCGTAATCTGGGACATTTATCCCATCCAATCTTTTGGCACCTCTTTGAAAACACTTTTTTCTTAAGCTAATTTTATTCTTTTTTTTTTTTTTTTTTTTTCTTGAGACAGAGTCTCGCTCCGTCACCAGGCGTCAGACTGGAGTGCAGTGGCGCGATCTCTGCTCACTGCCACCTCTGCCTCCTGGGTTCGAGCAATTCTCCTGTCTCAGCCTCCTGAGTAGCTGGCATTACAGGCGCACACCACCACGCCCAGCTAATTTTTGTATTTTTAGTAGAAACGGGGTTTCACCATGTTGGCCAGGGTGGTCTCTATCTCCTGACCTTCTGATCTGCCCGCCTCGGCCTCCCAAAGTGCTGGGATTACAGGCGTGAGCCTCCACGCCCGGCCATTTTATTCTTACTTTCTAACTTTAAGAAAACGAATCCCTCTTTTATATGATAGCCATTCAGGTATTCAAAACTCCTCTTCTCCAAGTCATCTCAGTTTACTGATTTGTGTGTAGTTCTGGCTTTAAAGCAACTAATACATTTGAGCCTTTAAAAAGTACCTATAATATAAATATTAAATCAACCTACATTGTCAACATGAAGAAGCCTCCGTGAGATCATTTCTTTCCCCATTCTGACATTTGGATTTATTTATTTTTTTTTTATTTTTTTATTTTTTTTTAATTGTACAAAATGTTATTACCTTTAATCATTAGTAGCTTAAACAGCACTTTATCACTAACTGCTATTCAAAATAAAAAATGTGTTTTTGAATCCCAAGAAGGTAGCATGTATACAACCATACAACCTTGTACTTAGGGGTATGTCAATACATAATTCAACAGAAACTTTGGCTTTAGGAAAGAGTCACAAATATTTAAAAGAATGGCTTTAATTGTCATTTTAAGTATACGGTAGGGGAAAAGTGTGCTTTAATTAAATATACATCATACCAG
>PVKV010020122.1:0-24212 GCA_004027835.1 Alouatta palliata
GGCTGGAGTGCAATGGCGCGATCTTGGCTCACCACAACCTCCGCCTCCTGGGTTCAAGCAATTCTCCTGCCTCAGCCTCCCGAGTAGCTGGGACTACAGGCACGTGCCACCATGCCCAGCGAATTTTTGTATTTTTAGTAGAGACGGGGTTTCACCATGTTGACCAGGATGGTCTCGATCTCTTGACCTCGTGATCCACTCGCCTCAGCCTCCCAAAGTGCTGGGATTACAGGCGTGAGCCACCACGCCCGGCAATTTTTGTATTTCTAGTAGAGACGGGGTTTCACTATATTGGCCGGGCTGGTCTTGAACTCCTGACCTCATGATCCACCCACCTTGGCCTCCCAAATTGCTGGGATTACAGGCATTGAGCCATCACACCAGGCCTATTGCCATTTTTGAATTGGGTTGTGGTCCTTTTGTTGTTCAGTTGTAGGAGTTCTTTATGTATTTTGAATTTGATTTAGTTTTGAACTTGGCTAAATCCATCTGTTGGTTCATCAGAAGAGTTGTAAAAATAAATTCCAGAAAATAATCTCAGCTGAATTATCTTTGGATACAAAAATAATTTAATCTGATAGGGTCCTTAATGATGGTGGAGTTCATCTAGGTTAACAGATGTTACTGTTGGACTGCTGGTTGGGCTGGCCAGATTAATTAAGTATAGTAGGTCACAAAAAAATAAAAATATAGAAGTCAAGCAACAAGGCCAAGACTCCTTTGAGACCTGCAGCTGTGTTTCCTGGGTACCCAGTACCCAAGCCTTGTGCTTGGTACTTGTCCTCACTACTCCAAACTAGGTGTCCATAAACTGGGTAGAAAATGGCATAGATGGCTGGGCTTCACCTGAGGTCAGGAGTTCGAGACCAGCCTGATCAACATAGTGAAACCCCATCTCTACTAAAAATACAAAAATTAGCTGGGTGTGGTGACACACATCTGTAATTGCAGCTACTCAGAGGCTGAGGTAGGAGAATCGCTTGAACCCAGGAGGCAGAGATTGCAGTAAGCCAAGATCACGCCACGGTACTTCAGCCTGGGAGACAGAGTGAGACTCCGTCTCAAAAAAGAAAGACGAAAAAAAAAAAAAGAAAATGGAAAAGACAAGTTTCACACGTGTTTTTGGTTTGTAACAGAGGGGAGGGAGTGCTTCAGTGAATCATTCACAAATCCTCTAGGCCAAAAGATTCTGAAGAAAATACAGCACGTACTTGGCGAAATTGTTGTGGGACATGTGAATTAAATGAGGAGTATATTATGAGAGAGCACATTCAGAGAACTGGGACAATGGAGATTCAGTTATAAATACCGAGTAAGAGAATGTGAGGCCGGGCGTGGTGGCTCACCCCTGTAATCCAAGCACTTTGGAGGCCAAGGCAGGCAGATCACCTGAGGTCGGGGGTTCAAAACCAGCCTGACCAACATGGTGAAACCCTGTCTTAAAAATAAATAAATAAATAAAACATAAAGTTAAAAAAAGAAAAGAGAATGTGAAAGTAGTTATCAGAAGCAAACACTTGGGGTCAGGGTATTAAAATTATCATAAAACAAACCTCCTGATTATACTTCCTATTTCCAGAGCTGGTTTCAGTATCACTATTTTATGGGAATGTTGCACCTGGCAGAGTTAAGAAGGAATCTAAATATTTACTCCCACGCTGCAAACTTTGCCCTGTTTGCAGTCTAGTTTCTCTGAGCCTTTAGAAGACAAGATACAAGCATTTGAGTTTTGAGATGGTTTCATAAATATTGCAAATAACTGAAGCACCATGCTAACACAACCAGACCTTTTCAAAACAGCAACACAAAGATTGGTTATATCTAATGTTATAGAAAATTATTTTTATCTAGTTATCTCATAATATTCAACATATATTCTGAACAAGAGGAAGGATAACTACTTAAAATTTTACCAAAATCCATCAGTTAATAAGTCTTTTAGCCTTTTTTTTTTCTCTTTCTTTCTTTGTTTTTGTTTGTTTTTGTTTTTGGCTATTTCACCTCCAGATAAGCCCTTTAAATAAAATAATAAGCACTTTGGGAGGCTGAGGCAAGAAGATCACTTGAGCCTAGGAGTTTGAGACGTGCCTGGGCAACATGCCAAGACCCTATCTCTACAAAATAAAATATTTAAAAATAAGCTGGGTATGGTGGCACATGCCTGTGAGCCCAGCTACTGGGGAGTCTGAGGCAGGAGGATCGTTTGAGTCCAGGAGGTCCAGGGTGCAGTGAGCCGTGTTCATGCCACTGTACTCCAGCCTGGGTGACAGAAGGAGACTCTGTCTCAAAACAAAAAAACAACAAAGAAACCAAACTTTGTTATGTTGCTAATCTTTCTTTACTGATGGGCTAGGGTAGTGTGCGTTAGAGAGGTTGAAAAGACCAGGAGGGATGTTACTTCCTTTCCTTTTATTTCTTTTTTTGAGACAGGGTCGCATTCTGTCATCCAGGCTTCAGTGCAATGGTGCAGTCACAGCTCACTGCAGCCTCATCCTCCTAGGCTCAAGTGATCCTCTCACCTTAGCCTCCCAAGTAGCTGGGACCACAGGTGTACCTAACCACACCTGGCTAATTTTTTTAAATATTTTGTATAAAGACACCATCTCCCTATGTCAGCCAGACTGGTCTCGAACTCCTGGGCTCAACTGATCCCACTGCCTCTGTGTTGGGATTATAGGTGTGAGCTTCTGTGCTCAGCCACTTCCTTTTTTTTTTTACAATTTTTCTTTTTTTTTTTAAAGATGGGGTTTCACCATGTTGGTCAGGCTGGTCTTGAACTCCCGATCTCAGGCAATCTGCCCACCTTGGCCTCCAAAGTGCTTGGATTACAGGCGTGAGCCACCATGCCCGGCCTTTTTTTTTACAATTTTTAAAAGCTGTGGAGAGCTAAGACCATTGCCCAAGAATAAAAGGAAGATGTAGCTCCAGTGTACTCTCAGTATAACTTTGAGGCAGAACCAGAGAAGTTGCAAGTGCTAGATTCAGTTTATTATTATTTTTAATCCAGGAAGAGGGAGGAGTGCATGACTCTAATTTGCAGCTCTGAATTTCCAAGGACATCACCTACCACACCCAGCCAGCATGCTCTTCCTTCTGTCTTGAAATCTCTGCTTTATTTCCAGCTGGCTTGTGGCAACTGACGGTGCCTCCTCTCTTCCAGGCTCTTAGTTGCCCCTTTCCCGGAATGACTGTCTTAATCCCATCCAAATACTCAAAAAGGAGGGTGCAGAGGTCTCAGAGAAGCTAATGTTTCCCTTAAATTGAAAAACTGGAGTGGGGTTGGAGCTATTGTTCTTCCTGAAGCTTGCTTCAGCTAGACTTTGGAATTGTCCTGCCAGTGAAAAGGTTTTAAGTTATAAAAGCCAGCTCTGCAGAACCCCACCCATGTGAATAAAACATTCGTGTAGAAACACAGCCTCTTGTTTTCTTCTCAGTCAGAAGCCTGTGTATGTACTTGACTCTCCTCAGCATCCAGTTCATGACCTGGTTCTTCCTTCCTAAATAGCCCTCCAACATTTGCCTCCAGGATACCTTCCATTCACTATTTCAACAAATTTATTGCCCAGCTACTGTATGTCAGGCAGTGTGCTAGCTCTTGGGAAAACAGCAGCAAACCAAACCTCGTGGGAAATCCCAGCAGTGTTTATCATCTGGCGAACCCCTCCCCAATCAAACCAAACCAAACTAGCTGGGCCAGTCCCACACAGCACTCCTCACGCCTCCCTGTTAACTCTCAGCATATACTTTTTGTTTTTTTTTTTGTTTTTCTGAGACAAGGTCTTACTCTGCCACCCAGGCTAGGGTACAGTGGCGAGATCACAGCTCACTGCATCCTTGACTTCCACACTGCAGTGAGCTGTGATTGCACCCCTGCACTCCAGCCTGGGCAACAGAGCCAGACCCTGTCTCAAAAAAAAAAAAAGTCTTGCTCTGTCGCCCAGACTGGAGTGCAGTGGTGCAATCACAACTTGCTGCAGTCTTGACTTCCTTGGGCTCAATTGATCCTCTCACCTCACCCTCCCAAAATACTAGGATTACAGCCATAAGCCACCATGTCTATATATTGTATATAAAGACCACATTACATTGTGTATACATAGAGCACATTTTCTTCATTCATTCATCCTCTGATGGACACTTGGGTTACTTCCACTTTAGCTATTGTGAGTAATGCTGTTATGAACTATGGGTGTACAAATATCTTTTGGAGTCCCTGCTTTCATTTTTTTTTTTTTTGAGACAGTTTTGTTCTCGTCACCCAGACTGGAGTGTAATGGTATGATCTTGGCTCACTGCAACCTCCACTCCCAAGTTCAAGTGGTTCTCCTTCCTCAGCCTCCCAAGTAGGTGGGATTACAGGTGCATGTCATCATGGACAGCTAATTTTTGTGTTTTCAGTAGAGACAGGGTTGATCAGGCTGGTCTCAAACTCCTCACCTCAGGTGATCCTCCCATGTCAGCCTCCCAAAGTGCAGGGATTGCAGGTGTGAGCGAGCCACCACACCCGGTCCCTGCTTTCATTTCTTTTGGGTACATACCCAGAAGTGGAATTGCTGATCTATGATAATTCTATGTTTGATTTTTTAAGGAATCAACATATATCCACAGTGGCTGTAAAAAAATTGTCATCAGCAATGCAGGAGGGTTCCAATTTTTCCACATCCTCACCAATACTTATTTTCTGTTTTTGTTTATTTAATAGGTGTGAAATGGTGTCTCGCTGTGGTTTTGATCTGCATTGTCCAATGATTAATAATGTTGTGCAGCTTTTCATGCACTTATTGGCCATCATATATCTTTTTTGGAGAAATGTCTACACAAGTCCTTTGTCTATTTTTGAATTGGGTTGTTTGCTTCTTTGTTGAGTTGCAGGAGTTCTTTATGTATTGTGGATAACAACCTCTTATCAGCTATACAATTTGCAAATGTTTTCCCCCATTCTGTGGGTTGCTTTTTCACTGCTGATAGTGCTGTCTGATGCACAAAAATTTTTAATTTTGATGCGGTCCAAATTACCTATTTTTTCTTTTGTTGCCTGTGCTTTGGTGTCATATCCAAGAAATCATTGCCAAACCCAATGTCATGAAGCCTTTCTCTGTGTTTTCCTCTAAGAATTGTATAGTTCTAGCTCTTACATTTAGGTCTTTGGTCCATTTTGAGTTAATTTTTGTGTATGGTGTGTATTAGGGTTCTCCAGAGAAACGGAAGCAATAAGATATACACAGATAAACAAGAGGGGATCTATTATGGCAGCTGACTCATGCAAATATAGAGGTCATGAAATCCCACAGTGTGGGGTCTGTAGGCTGGAGCTGGAAAACCAGGAAAGCCAGTGATATAATTCAATCTGAGTCCGAAGACCTGAGAACCTGAAGTTCTAATGTCCAACGGCAGGAGAAGATGGACGTTCCAATTCCAGAAAAGAGAGCAAAGTTGCCCTTCCTCTGCCTTTTTGTTCTCAATGATTTTCCCTTCCTCTGCCAGGTCCTCAACGATGGGAAGATGCTGGTTTACACAGGTGAGGGTGATCTTTACTCAGTCTGATTCAAATGCTAATCTCTTCTAGAAACACCCTCACAGACACATCCAGACATGATGCCAGCTATCTGGGGATCCCTATGTCTAGTCAAATTTAACACATAAAATTAACCACCACACAGTGTAAGTAAGGTAAGGGTCCAAATTTATTTTCTTGCATGTGGATATCCAATATTCCCAACATCATTTGTTGAAAAAAACTGTCCTTTCTCCATTGAATGGTCTTGGCACCCTTGTTGAAAATAGCTACATATTTTTAACAAAACAATAAATATGTTCTCAATATCATATCACAATATGATACCACGATATACACTAGGGATAGAATTGATATGCTTTTCCCATAAAAAAATTGGGGTGGATATGTTGCTGGATACAAAATATATAATCACTTGGTATTTACTTGATAAAAGAATATGAGCTTGTCCACATGGTTTTATATTGTACAAAGTGCCTTATAAATTTAAAAATAACCCAGTCATCAGCCAAGCCCAGTGGCTCACGCCTGTAATCCCAGCACCTTGGGAGGCCAAGGCGGGTGGATCACTTGAGGTTAGGAGTTTGAGACCAGCCTGGCCAACATGGTGAAACCCTGTCTCCACTAAAAATACAAAAATTAGCCGAGTATGGTGGCACATCCCTGTAATGCTAGCTACTCGGGAACCTGAGGCAGGAGAATCATTTGAACCCTGGAGACAGAGGCTGCAGCGAGCCAAGATCACGCCACTGCACTCCAACCCGGGCAACAGAGCGAGACTCCATCTCAAAAAAAAAAAAAAAAATGAGGCCGGGCGCGGCGGCTCACGCCTGTAATCCCAGCACTTTGGGAGGCCGAGGTGGGTGGATCACTTGAGGCCAGGAGTTCAAGACCAGCTTGGCCAACATGGTGAAACCCCGTCTCTAATTAAAAAAGAAAGAAAGAAAGAAAAAAAAAATAAAAAAAAACAAAGAAAAACCAGTCATTTCATTAAACCTACCTGGCTTCCATGTAATATAAGTAGCACAAATTCATGAGAAGCACATAACCAATAAAGTGTTACAGTGCAAGCATATTTTTATAAAATTATACAAACCTCTGAGTTAGCAATATGGATATAGAAGAATCCTATTAGAATATCAAACGGGTTTATACCAGTAATCCCAACACTTTGGGAGGCCGAGGCGGGCGGACCACCTGAGGTCAGGAGTTTGAGACCAGTCTGGTGGTAGGCGCCTGTCATCCCAGCTACTTAGGAGGCTGAGGAAGGAGAATCACTTGAACCCAGGAGGCAGAGGTGGCAGTGAGCTGAGATGGCATCACTGCACTTCAGTCTGGGCAACAGAGCAAGACTCTGTCTCGAAAAAAAAAAAAAGAATATCAAACTGTACACCTCTTGAAATCTAATTCCTTGAAAATTATGGCCTGAAAAGCCTACTTGGCTGGGCGCGGTGGCTCACGCCTGTAACCCCAGCACTTTGGGAGGCCAAGGCAGGTGGATCACGAGGTCAGGAGTTCAGGACCAGCCTGACCAACATGGTGAAACCCAATTTCTACTAAAAATACAAAAATTAGCTGGGTATGATGGTGGGCACCTGTAATCCCAGCTGCTCAGGAGGCTGAGGCAGGAGAACTGCTTGAACCCAGGAGGCATAGGTTGCAGTGAGCCAACATCGCGCCACTGCACTCCAGCCAGGGCAACAGATGAAGACTGGATCTAAAAAAAAAAGAAGCCTACTCATGCAAATGAGCATCACAAAAACCATACAGTTGGCTGAAGGTAACACCAGATTAATAATAATGAAGCTAAACTAATAATTGACATTTTAAAAGAAAGACTAAGCCAACTTAATACCTAACAAACTGCCTGAGTCAACATGTAAAGTGCTGATAACAAAACTATCTTACTGGAAAAGTGAGGAATCCCAAGGATGTAGGTGTTTTCATAATGGGAGCTTTGCATAGTTACCAGCAACTCAACTTTTCTTTTTTGAGACAGAGTTGCCCAGGCTAGAGTACAGTGGTGTGATCTCCGCTCACTGCAACCTCTGCCTCCCAAGTTCCAGCGATTCTTCTGCCTCAGCCTCCTGAGTAGTTGAAATTACAGGCTCCTACCACGCCTGGCTAATTTTTTGTTTTTTGTTTTTAGTAGAGATGGGGTTTCACTATGTTGGCCAAGCTGGTCTTGATTTCCTGACCTCGTGATCCGCCCAGCTTGGCCTCCCAAAGTGGTGAGATGACAGGCATGAGCCACCATGCCCGGCCAACTCAACTTTTCAGTACAGTGCTGAATCAATTCCTCTGTCAACTTGACTTAAGTGCTAATGTTTTTGTTTTAGAAACGGGGTCTTACTATGTTGTCCAGGCTGGTCTTGAACTCCTGGGCTCAAGTGATCTTCCGGCTTGGCCTCCCAAATTGCTGGGATTGCTGGCATGAGTCACCACTCCTAGCGTAGGTATTAACCTAAGTATTAACCCTAGGTTTTGGTTAGCAAAGACAAGTTATCCTTAATAACTCCTGAAGAAAATTACTGGGAGTCCTAAGTGCAATATAAAAGTTTACTTATGAAAAAGAAACTCCTTCATTTGTTCCTAAGAACCAAGGAAAGGATTTCCAATTTGGAATGAGTGCCCCTTGGGAGGTGCACTCGGACAACATATAGCTAACCCTGAGAAGGATGAGGGAGGTGCTTCCTCCAAGATTTTGAAATTTGAGTGTATACCGTGAGGAGAGGAGAGGGAGTAGAGGATGTAAGAGGAGAGGCTGACTCCACAGATCCTTTGAGAAAGAGGAAGCTGACTTAGATTTTCTCAGCAAAAGCAGAGCTATCTTCAGCCAAGCTGGAAAGACTGTGAGGACCAGGGTGGTTTGAGATTTATGAAGTGCTCTTTAAAATTCACAGAAGCACAAAAAGCATTTTTGGCTCTTGAGGAATTTTCTGCAGAGTTAAAATCAAGGGAATATTTACATTTAAATAACAACTCAGGAAATACTAAGGCAGGGCACAGTGGCTCTCACATGTAATTCCCGCATTTTGGGAGGCCAAGGCAGGAGGTTCACTTGAGCCAAGAGCTTGAAACCAGTGTGGACAACATAGCAAGACCTGGCTCTACAAAAAATGTTTTGAAAATATTAGCCAGATGTGGTGAAGCAAGTCTGTAGTCCCAGTGACTCAGGAGGCTGAGGCAGGAGGCCGAAGGATCACTTAAGCCCAGGAGTTCCAGTTGCAGAGAGCCATGATCCTGCCATCTCACTCCAGCTTTGGCAACAGAGCAAGATCCTGTGAAGGAAGGAAGGAAGGGGGGGGAGGGGAGGGGAGAGGGGAAAGGAGGAAAGAAGGGAGGGAGGGAGGGGAAGGAAGGAAGGAAGGAGAAAGAAAGGAGAGAGAAAGAGAGAAAGAAGTACCATACTTTTACATGTATATAGTCCTTAGTCCTTATCCTTTCTTAAGTACTTTCACATAGCTCATCTCAGGATTGACAGACCTTGATAGTGCTTTAAACCCTGGAGAAAGAATTCTGAAAAGGCTACAATAGGATGGAATGGTCAGAACATTTTTGAAAATAAACAATTAAGACTGCAACCAAGTATGCTGGTTCATGCCTGCAATACCAGTGCTTTGGGAGAAGGAGGTGGGAGGATCACTTTAGCCCAGGAGTTCAAGGCTGTGATAAGCTGTGATCACACCACTGCACTCCAGCCTGGGTGACAGTCAGACTCTGTCTCTAAAAAAATTAAAATAGGCCAGGTGCGGTGGCTTATGCCTATAATCTCAGCACTTTGGGAGGCCAAGGAGAGTGGATCACCTGGGGTGAGGAGTTCAAGACCAGCCTGGCCAAAATGGTGAAACCCTGTCTTTACTAAAAATACAAACATTAACCAGGTGTGGTGGCCAGCCTCTGTAATCCCAGCTACTCAGGAAGCTGAGGTGGGAGAACTGCTTGAACCCAGGCAGCAGAGGCTGCAGTGAGCTGAGATCACGCCACTGCACTCCAGCCTGGGTGACAGAGTGAAACCCTGTCAAAAACAAATAAATAATAAAAATGGTAAACAACTATCTCATCTAAGTGTACTCTGTTACCTAATATATTAGAAAGTCTTATCTTAAAGTTTTATTGTCTTAGAGATTCTTTGTGGGGTTATAATTAAAATAAATCTTCCAACCCTTAAGTAAGTTCATACCTCCTGTTCTTAATGTAAGATAATTTTGAAGTCAAGATTGTTGCTCTCTTACCTGACATCTTTGACACAATTGGGATCAGTAATTAGAATGTCAATTCAAAAAAGTAGATTAAAGGTGAAAGTCGAAAAGTGACATATGGATGCCACAGTTTGCCTTAATTTTTTTTTCATTTTTCATTTCTAATTAATTAATTTTTTTAGAGACAGAGTCTCGCTCTGTTACCCAGGCTGGAGTGCAGTGGTGGGAACACGGTTCACTGCAGCCTCGACCTTGTGGGCTTAAGTGATCCTCCCACCTCAGCCTCCTGAGCAGCTGGAACCACAGGTCTGTGCCACCACGACTGGCTAATTTTTAATTTTTTCATAGAGAGAAGGTCTTGCCATGCTGCCCAAGCTGGTCTCAAACTCCTGGGCTCACAGAATCTTCCAGCCTCAGCCTCCAAAAGTGCTGGAATTACAGGTGTGAGCTACCCTACCTCGCCAACAATTATTTTTCTAAAGCAACGTCATTATGAGTCTGTTAACCATTAACTTGATTTTTATAGAAACACCTTACTTTGTTTGTTTGGTTGGTTTGTTTTGTTTGGACACAGTCTCACTATGTTGCCGAGGCTGGAGTGCAATGGTGTGATGGCGGCTCACTGCAACCTCCACCTCCCCGGTTCAAGGGATTCTCCTGCCTCAACTTCCTGAGTAGCTGGGATTACAGACAAGCACCACGAAGCCCGGCTAATTTTTATATTTTTGGTAGAGACGGGGTTTCACCAGGTTGGCCAGGCTGGTCTCAAACTCCAGACCTTGTGATCCACCCACCTTCAATTCCCAAAGTCCTGGGATTACAGGCATGAGCCACTGTGCCCAGTCTAGAAACACCTTTCTGTTAGGGGTCATCATATTTTATTTTACTTGGGTTTGTTTTTTGTGGGGGGAGTTTATTGTTGTTCTTTTATGGCAGGGTCTCACTCTGTAGCCCAGGCTGGAGTGCCTTAGCATGATCTCAGCTCACTGCAACCTCCGTCTCCCAGGTTCAAGTGATTCTCCTGCCTTAGCCTTCTGAGAAGCTGGGATTACAGGTGCATGCAATCATGTCTGACTAATTTTTGTATTTTTGGTAGAGACGGGGTTTCACCATGTTGGCCAGGCTGGCTTCTAACTCCTGACCTCAGGTGATCCACCCACTTTGGCCTCCCAAAATCCTGGGATTATAGGCCTGAGCCACTGCACCCAGCCTACATCATATTTTATCATTTAAATAATATTTAATCACACACACACACACACACACACACACACACACACATACACACAGAGTAACAAGTACAAGTGGGAATAACAGGTTTGGGTGCAACACAACTATTGCTAACCACTCAACTCCACTGTTGAGAGCAGAAGTAGTGTTCTCTAGAAAGAGGCCTTCTGGGGCACTGAGGGCATAATAAGATACTTAATCTGAGCTTGTGTGTTTCAGAATTAGCTGATATTTTTTAAATGGCCTCTATTCTTTTATTATTGAGTAAATAACTCAAATTTCATAAGATACGAATTATTTGAGGACTGAAACTACTAGAACAGCTTTGGTTTCAAGTAGCAGAAATTGAAATCTGCTTATGCATACAAGGGAATCTTTTGACTTAGACAACTGAGAAACTCAGGAGCTGACTTGGCTTCAGGGTTCCTTTCAATCTAGTTCTCTCATCTTCGCTGCTTCTCAAAGCACGTTAGTCTCATGCTCTCATGTTTAGACTTTCTCTGTGTAACTGCGGAAGATGGCTGTTGTCAGCTCCAGTACATAGTGGGTTACAGGGAAGAGGCTCTCTCTTCCAGTAAACCTTCTCTCATGCCTCTGGAAGCCTCTGATAGGCCTTGGTTTGGGTTATTTGTCCATCTTTGAACCAATCACCATGTCAGATGAGCCAGCCCGGATCTCATATCCACTAATGTGCAGGCAGAACGAAATCCCATCAGGACCTTATGGAGTGGAAAAAGGATAAGTTTTCAAAGAAAAAGCTGCATAGGTGCTCTTAATAGAAGCTAAACATACAAAAACCATAGATGCCTTCAGCATGACCACACCTTTGTTACCAAAATACCAGGGGTTCAGTCTAAGTCCTGCTCCTCACAGCACAGAAAACCAATCACTGAGACAATGAGTACTGCCAAGGAAGAAGGTTTTAATTGGCTGCGGCAGCTGAAGACATGGGAGCTAGTCTCAAATTCATCTCCTGACTGACTAAAATTAGGGGTTGATATATCGGGCAAGAAATGTAACTATGTATGGGAAAGCGGGTACTCAACTTGGGAGGGGTGAGGAAACAATCATGATGAATGAAGAGCCTGATGTCTCATTGTCTGAATGCAATGATATGGGGAGTTTCAGTTCTTTTTCTTTAGATACTTTTTGAGAGGTTTTTGAGGGTCCTTTCCTGAGGAAGGAACTCAGATAACACAAATGTAAGTTTCAAGCTTAAGACGAGAACTGTCTATGGGACTATTCTTTAATTCTCTCCTAAGACCAAGCCCATGGAAGCAGCTTGCCCTCAAATATTGAATGACTCAACTACTAGTAGCACTTTTTTCTTCCATACATTTTCACAAACTGATAAAGTTTGGATGTTTTGCCTCTTCCAAATCTCATGTTGAAATGTGATCTCCAGTGTTGGAGGTGGGGTCTAGTGGGAGGTGTTTGGGTCATGGGCACAGACCCCTCAAGAATGGCTTGGTGCTGGTCTCATAATAATAAGTGTGTACTCACTTTGAGAGCTCCCTGGGCAACCAGAGCAACACTCCACCTCAAAAAATATCATTAATGAATAAATAGTCAGAAAGCAACAGATGCTGGAGGGGATATGGAGAAATATGAATGCTTTTTTCTTTTTTTTTTGAGATAGAGTCTTGCTCTGTTGCCCAGGTTGGAGTGCAGTGGTATGATCTGGGCTCACTGCAACTTCTGCCTCCTGGGTTCCATTGATTCTCCTACCTCAGCCTCCCAAGTACCTGGGATTGTGGGTGTTCACCACTATGCCCAGCTAATTTTTGTATTTTTAGTAGAGATGAGGTTTCATGTTGGCCAGGCTCGTCTCTAACTCCTGACCTCGTGATCCACCCCTCACCCTTCCAAAGTACTGAGATTACAGGCATGAGCCACTGTGCCCAGCAGGAATGCTTTTACACTGTTGGTGGGGGTGTAAATTAGTTCAACCATGTGGAAGACAGTGTGGTGATTCCTTAAGGATCTAGAACCAGAAATCCCATTTGACCCAGTAATCCCATTACTCGGTATATACCCAAAAGATTATAAATTATTTTACTGTAATGACGCATGCCCACGCATGTTTATTGCAACACTATTCACAATAGCAAAGACTTGGAACCAACCCAGATGCCCATCAATGATAGACTGGATAAATAAAATGTGGCACATATACACCATGGAATACTATGCAGCCATAAAAAAGAATGAGTTCACCTCTTTTGCAGATATATGGATCAAGCGGAAACCATCATTCTCAGCAAACTAACACAGGAACAGAAAACCAAACACTGCATGTTCTCACTCATAAGTGGGAGTTGAACAATGAGAACCACATGGACACAGGGAGGGGTACATCACATACCGGGGCCTGTTTGGGTGGTGGCGGGGGAAGGAGAGGGTGAGCATTAGGACAAATACCTAATGTATTCGGGGCTTAAAACCTAGGTGACGGGTTAATGGGTGCAACAAACCACCATGGGACATGTATACCTATGTAACAAACCTGCACATTCTGCACATGTACCCCAGAACTTAAAATATATATATATATATTTAAAAATTACACAGCTGGTTTCTGACAGAGCTGAGTTCATAACTGGGTTACCTTAGGATGTTTCCCTCTTTTCTTCTCTTGTGCTACCAGAACTGATATCAAAGGGAAGGAAGAAAAGAGAAATATTCAATCTCACTACTTCTTTGACAGTTTGATACGTTGTTGTCCCTCAAAGGCCATGATGATGATATGTCACCTCTAACTTTCAGGCTAATTATAGGTACACATAATAGGTGGTTGTTTGGACTATTTCAAAAAATAGAGACAGGTTTTCACTATGTTGCCCAGGCTAGTCTTGAACTCCTGGGCTCAAGTGATCCTCCCACCTTGGCTTCCCAAAGTTCTGCAATTACAGGTGTGAGCCACCACACTCAACCTTTTTTTTTTTTTTTTTGAGATGGAATTTCACTCTTGTTGCCCAGGATGGAGTATAATGGCACAATCTTGGCTCACTACAACCTCCACCTCCCAGGTTAAAGCAATTCTCTTGCCTCAGCCTTCCAAGTAGCTGGGACTACAGGTATGCGCCACCATGCCCAGCTAATTTTTGTCTATTTTTTTTTTTTTTTTTTTGTATTTTTAGTAGAGATGGGGTTTCTCCATGTTGGTCAGGCTGGTCTTGAACTCCGGACCTCAGGTGATCCCCCCACCTCGGCCTCCCAAAGTGCTGGGATTATACGAGACCACCGCCGTGCCTGGCCTGCCTTTTTTTTTTAGATATGTTCTCACTTTGTCACCCAGGCTGGAGTGCTGTGGTGTGATAATGGCTCACTACTGCAGCCTCAACCTCTTGAGCTCAAGCAATCCTCCCACCTCAGCCTCCCAAGTAGCTGGGACTACAGGTGCATACCACCACACCTGGCTAATTTTTAAACTTTTTTTGTGGAGATAAGGTCTTGCTGTGTTGCCCAGGCTGATCTCGGATTCCTGGGCTCCAGTGATTCTTCTACCTCGGCCTCCCAAAGTGTGGGGATTACAGGTGTGAGCCATTGCACCCTGCCTATTTGGCTTATTGATTTATTGAGTTGCGGAGTCTGCTAAAGGAAACCTCACCTATGTACATTTGCCCTTATGTTTGACAATACATTGATGTACTAAGACTCTGCAGTGAAGATAGTTTCTTAAAGGTAGTGTGGCATACTGGACATAATGTAAAATATACAGTCAAACTGTGTTTAAATCTCAAGTCAATTACTTGTATCCTTGGGTAAGTCAGGTAAGCTCCATGAACCTCTGTGTCCTATTAAAAAAAGGGTGATGTCACCATCTACCTACTATACATACTTCACAGGATTGTGGTGAATACAAAATGAGGTAATTGTAGGGAAAGCTTTCCCTTGGTCCCCTGAAGAACTATTGAAAAATAACTCACTGCCAGGTGTGGTGCCTTATGCCTGTAATCCCAGCACTTTGGGAAGCCAAGGCAGGCGGATCACCTGAGGTCAGGAGTTTGAGACCAGCCTGGCCAAAATAGTTAAATCCCTACAAAATCTAGCCAAGAGTGGTGGCAAACGCTTGTAGTCCCAGCTACTTGGGAGGCTGAAGTGGGAGGATTGCTTGAACCCGGGAGGCAGAGTTTGCAGTGATCAGAGATTGCACCACTGCCTGGGTGACAGAAAGAAAAGGAAAAAAGAAAAATAACTCACAAAAGGAGGTTAATTGGAGAAGAGGTGTACACATGTATTAATGTGCATGTGGGGAAGAACTACAGAGTGATTACTTCCAAGCTCCCAATAGGGTGTGGAAGTTTATGCATCATCTTGAGGTTCCATAAAGAATGGGGATTTGGATAGTGGCAAAACAGGTTATGGGAGAGGAAGAAGAGGAGGTCTGGCTAGCAAAGGTGATCTCGTGTAGATGAAACCTCACAGGTAGCAGCCTTCACAAAGAATATATGGTGAAGGTTTTTTTCAGATCTTTAAAACTGTGGGACTCTCAGTTAACTTGTTTTAGGTCAGAGAAGGGAAGGCCCTCAGAGAAAAGCAAACTACTGATGTAGACTTTTATAGATATCAATCTTTCTCACAATAGACACCCTTCCAGCTATTCTATTTCTAGACCTTTTGAACAGACATCTTGAACTATGTCCAGGAAATATGTTTTGGGGTGAAACATCTTGGTTTCCTTCATAACGTTTGCAAAAATACATTTGTAAAGAGTTTTAAACGGCTCCATGAAGTTTGCAAAGTAGCCGGGTGCAGTGGCTCATGCCTGTAATCCCAGCACTTTGGGAGGCTGAGGCAGGCAGATCACAAGGTCAGGAGTTCGAGACCAGCCTGACCAACAGAGTGAAACCCCCTGTCTACTAAAAATACAAAAATTAGCCAGGCATGACCATGCCTTCCACGTGTCTCACAGTCTGTCAACTTCACTCTGGGATCTCCAGCCCCACCGTGTCTCGAAATGGATCCCAACTGCTCCTGTGCCACCGGTAGCTCCTGCACTTGTGCCGGCTCCTGCAAGTGCAAAGAGTGCAAATGCACCTCCTGCAAGAAGAGCTGCTGCTCCTGCTGCCCTGTGGGCTGTGCCAACTGTGCCCAGGGCTGCGTCTGCAAAGGGGCGTTGGAGAAGTGCAGCTGCTGTGCCTGATGTGGGCATAGTTCTGCTCCCAGATGTAAATAGACCAACCTGCACAAACCTGGATTTTTTTTTAATACAACCTCGAGTCATTTGCTGTATTTCTTTTTCTATTAAATATGTCAGTGACAATAAAACAACTTTGACTTGAAAAAAAAATTAGCCAGGCGTAGTGGCGCACGCCTGTAATCTCAGCTACTCAGAAGGCTGAGGCGGGAGAATCGCTTGGAAATGGGAGGTGGAGGTTGCAGTGAGCCAAGATTGCACCACTGCACTCCAGCCTGGGCGACAGAGCGAGACTGACTCAAAAAAAAAAGGCCGGGAGGAGGCTGACGCCTGTAATCCCAGCACCACTTTGGGAGGCTGAGGCTCACGAGATCAAGAGATCCAGACCATCCTGACCAACATGGTGAAACCCCGTGTCTACTAAAAATACAAAAAAATTAGCCGGGCGTGGTGGTGCGTGCCTGTAATCCCAGCTACTCACCAGGCTGAAGCAGAATTGCTTGAAACCGGAAAACGGAAGTTGCAGTGAGCCGGGATCGCGTCACTGCCCTGCAGCCAGGCGATAGAGCAAGACTCCGTCTCAAAAAGGAAAAGAAAAGAAAAAAGAAATTTGCAAAGCGTAAGTTTTACATAACTATGAGGTTTTTGTTTTGTTTTGTTTTGTTTTTAAGACAGGGTCTTGCTCTGCCACCCAGGCTGGAGTGCAGTGGCATGGTCATAGCTCCGGTAACCCCAAACTCCTGGGCTCAAGGGATCCTCCTACTTCAGCTTTCTGAGTAGCTGGGACTACAGGCATGCACCACCACACTTGGCTAGATTTTTTATTTTTCTTTTTCGTAGAGGCTGGTTCTTGCTATGTTGCCTAGGCTGGTCTCAAACATTTGGGTTCAAGAGGTCCTCTGGCCTTGGCCTCCCAAAATTCTGGGATTACAGGCATGAGCTATCACATTCAGCCACTATGATTTATTTCAAGAACGAGTATTAATTCAGGCATACTCTACTATGTATGACCAAATATGAGGTTATTACAGCTGTTCACAGATGAACTAGCCAGTTTTCCTCCCCTTCCCTACGCATGGAAGACTGTGTCTGGATGGGCCATTTGTCTAGTTCTGGCCATTTGTTGTGAATGGAAGTGATTTGCATCACTTCTGAGTCAAAGCACTCAGTTTCCAGTGTAAGACCCTCCAGAGCTTTCTTCTCCTTTGATATATATATATATGCCATATATATGATATACATACACACATATATACAAACATGTGTGTGTGTGTGTGTGTGTGTGTGTATAATTTGCCTGGTAACATTTGAAATGTTGTTATCTCTAACAACCTGGGTCCAAGAGTAACAAAATTATGAAGCAGAGGCCCTAACCAACTCTCCCTGGACATGGGCATGAGAAAGAAAAGAAAGTAAGGTTGTTCTAGGACACCAAGATTGTGTTGAGTTTTTGTTACCTCAGCAGAACCTAGCCTATCCTAATGAAATCACTGTGATTAGCTTGCCTATTTTGGACTTGGATGTTTTGGTCTATGTCAGTGAAGGTGTATGGAAATGTCTGTTTAGTAAAGAGACATAAGAAGATAATCTTGTGGCCAGGCACGGTCGCTCACGCCTATAATCCCAGCACTTTTGGAAGGCCGAGGCGGGTGGATCACGAGGTCAAGAGATCGAGACCATCCTAGTCAACATGGTGAAACCCCGTCTCTACTAAAAACACAAAAATTAGCTGGGCATGGTGGCGCGTGCCTGTAGTCCCAGCTACTCGGCAGACTGAGGCAGGAGAATTGCTTGAACCCAGAAGGCAGAGGCTGCGGAGCCAAGATCGCACCAAGACCCCATGCTAATCGGTAGTGGTATACCCAGGAGCCGAGATCGTGCCATTGCACTCCAGCCTGGGTAACAAGAGTGAAACTCCATCTCAAAAATAAAAAAAAGAAAAAAAGAAAATCTTGGCAAGTAATGGTCTTATGACTGCCTGCATGTTCTTCCTTAAGCAAAAGAATGGCACAGGCTAGGTGTGGTAGTTTACGCCTGTAATCCCAGCACTTTGAGAGGCCAAGATGGGCAGATTGCTTGAGTCCAAGAGTTCGAGACCAACCCCGGGCAACATGGCAAAACCCCGTCTCTACAAAAAAATTAGCCAGACATGATGGTGGGCACCTGTGGTGCCAGCTACTTGGGAGGGCTGAGGTGGGAGGATTACTTGAGCCCAGGGAGATCCAGGCTGCGGTAAGCCGCGATGGTGCCAGTGCATTCCAGCCTGGGCAACAGAGTGAGACCCTGTCACAAAAAAATAAAAGAGTGTCACACCACAGAGTGAACACCTTCTTCCTTTCATCAGTATAGTGAGTAGGGAGCCAGGGAGTCAAAAGATTCTACTTTGATTCCCCAATTCAGTATTTACCAGCTCTATGACACTTTAAGCAAATAATCTTCTGAGGCCTAATTTCCTTATCTATAAAATGGAGGTGATGCCAAGCCCAGTGGAGCATATGTAGGGGTACCAGTAGTCCCATCTACTAGGAAGGCTGAGGCAGGAGGATCACTTGAGCCTAGGATTTCTGGAGTGTAGTGCACTATGCTGATTGAGTGTCCTAAGTTCCGATTCAATATGGTGACGTTCTAGGAATGAGGTCCCTAGGTTGCCTAAAGAGGGGTGAACTGGCTCAGGTTGGAAATGGAGCAGCTCAAAACTCCTGTACTAATCAGTAGTGGTATGCCCCGTGCTAATCAGTAGTGGTATATCCTATGCTAATCAGTAGCGGTACATCCCATGCTAATCAGTAGTGGCACATCATGCTAATCAGTAGTGGTATACCCCGTGCTAAGCAGTAGTGTTATACCCCGTGCTAATCAGTAGTGGTATATCATATGTTAATCGGTAGTGGTATATACCGTGCTAATCGGCAGTGGTATATCCCGTGCTAATCGGTAGTGGTATACCCCGTGCTAATCAGTAGTGGTATAGTCTATGCTAATCTGTAGGGTATATCCTGTGCTAATCATCAGTTGTGGTATATCCTGTGCTAATCAGTAGTGGTATAGTGCCTGTGAATAGCCATTGCACTCCAGCCTGAGCAATATAATGAGACCCTCATTTAAAAAGTTTTTAAATGAAATTTAAACAGAAGTGATGATAATACCCCCCTTGCAAGGGTTGTATGTAAAATGGCCTTATTCCTGGCACAAAATAAATATTATTTGATGGATATTTAGTAGCTGCCTATGCTTCCTATATTGGGATGATTTCAGCTAATTGCAACAAAAAACCAAGTTTAAAGTGGTTTAAGTAATAAGGCAATGTATTGTCTGCCATAAATGAATACAGACATAAAATTTGGTGAGGTAAGATTTAGTGAGGTGGCCAGGCAAGGTGGCTTATGCCTGTAATCCCAGCACTGTGGGTGGATCACAAGGTCAAGAGTTTAAGATTAGCCTGGCCAAGATGGTGAAACCCCATCTCTAATAAAACTACAAAAAGTAGCCAGGCATGATGGTGGGCACCTGTAATCCCAACTACTCAGGAGGCTGAGGCAGGAGAATTGCTTGAACCTGGGCAGCAGGGGTTGCAGTGAGCCAAGATCACACCACTGCACTCCAGCCTGGGCTGCAGGTGAGACTCTGCCGTAAAAACAAACAAACAAAAAACAAACAAAGAAACAAAAAACAAACACAAATAAAATAAAATCTGATGACCCCTAACAGAAAAGTATTTGTAGGCTGGGCACAGTGGATCACACTTGTAATCCCAGCACTTTGGGAGGCTGAGGTGGGTGGATTATGAGGTCAGGCATTCAAGTACAGCCTGACCAAGATAGTGAAACCTCATCTCTACTACAAAAATTAGCCAGGCCCGGTGACAGGCACGTGTAACCTCAGCTACTCAGGAGGCTGATGGAGAATCGCTTGAACCCGGGTGGCAGAGGTTGCCGTGAGTTGAGATCGCGTCACTGCACTCCAGCCTGGACAACAGAGTAAGACTCTGTCTCAAAAAAAAAAAAGCTTTAGTGAGGTAAGATGAAAGGTGTAAGGTAAGGGAAGCTGGAAGGTAGTCAATTCTATTCAATACTCATGCACCAAGCATTGGGGTAGGTGATATGGACATGAGGACTTCACAGCTCGGTGTAGGAGGCAGGTACCTAAATAAACAAGAGTATGATGCATGCGTCTGGGGGTCAGAAAGACATGGATTTTTTTGTTTTTGTTTTTGAGACGGAGTTTCACTATTGTTGCCCAGGCTGGAGTGCAATGACACAATATCAGCTCACTGCAACCTCCGCCTCCTGGGCTCAAGCGATTCTCCTGCCTCAACCTCTCGAGTAGCTGGGATTACTGGCATGCACCACCACGCCCAGCTAATTTTTTTTCCCCTCCCCGCCTAATTTTTTATTTTTAATAGAGACAGGGTTTCTTCATGTTGGTCAGGCTGGTCTTGAACTTCCGACTTCAGGTGATCTGCCTGCCTCGGCCTCCCAAAGTGCTGGGATTACAGGCGTGAGCCACCACACCCAGCCAAGACATTAGTTTTTGAATCCTGCTTTTATTCTTTGCTAGCTGTATAATTTGGGGCACTTTTAAAAAAATTTTTTTCAATTTTTTTTTTTTTTTTTTTTGAGAAAGAGTCTCACTCTGTCACCCAGGCTGGAGTGTAGTGGCCTGATCAGCTCACTGCAACCTCCCGGGTTCAGGTGATTCTCCTGCCTCAGCCTCCAGAGTAGCTAGAATTACAGGCATTTGCCACCAAGCCTGGCTAGTTTTTGTATTTTAGTAGAGACAGGGTTTCACCATATTGGCGAGGCTGGTCTCGAACTTTTGACCTCATGATCTGCCCACCTTGGCCTCCCAAAGTGCTGGGATTACAGGTGTGAGTCACTGCACCCAGCCTGGGGCACATTTTAAACATCTATGATACTCAGTTTCCCTGTCTATGAAACGAAGATAATATTTAGGACACAGGCCAGGTGTGGTGCCTCCCACCTGTAATCCCAGTACTTTGGGAGGCCGAGGCGGGTGAATCACAAGGTCAGGAGTTCAAGATCAGCCTGACCAACATGGTGAAACCCCATCTCTACTTAAAAAAAAAAAAAGATATTGCAGTGACAACTGTATAAAACATCTGTGTTTGTGACACATAGACAGTACTTAATAAGTAGCATCTTTCGCCGGGTGCGGTGGCTCACACCTGTAATCCCAGCACTTTGGGAGCCTGAGGTAGGCGGATCACCTGAGGTCAGGAGTTTGAGACCAGCCTGGACAACATGGTGAAACCCCGTCTCTACTAAAAATTAAAAAATTAGCTGGGAGTGGTGGCACCTGTAATCCCAGCTACTCTGGTGGCTGAGGCAGGAGAATTGCTTGAACCTAGAGGGGGCAGTGGTTACAGTGAGCCAAGATTGAGCCACTGCACTCAAGTCTGGGCGACAAGACAAACTCCATCTAAAAAAAAAAAAAAAAGCATCTTCAATTTATTTTATTTTTTTTACAGTGTACAAAGTCTGTGTGAGCACAAGAAAGTGACTTAATTGCCTGCAGCATCACACCAGGTTCCTGGATCACAAGTTTGAAAGCAGCTTCTAGATGACGCTTGTGGATATTTGGAATACTATCTACTAATTTCTTTTAAGCAGCTGTGTTTCAGCTCCACTTCAGTAAAAACAGCCAAATTTCTCTTCTGTGAATTCTTAAAACTCAAAGAAACTTTGATTCTTTCAAGTGTTAGTATGAATTGAGTGCCTAACTCCTCTTACATAGAAAGGAATAAAGATTTGATATTCATCTTCATTGTTTTTTGTGGGTTGGTTTCCTGTTATGTTTTTCCCTCTGTTTAGGGGAAAGGAGTAAAGAAAACTTCCTTGTTGAACTTCTGCTGTAAGGAACACATTTGAGAAAATAAACACGGGTAGCAAGTGAGTTTCTCATTAATACTAGAACCAGTATAATTAAATTCGTAAGTACTTAGGGACAGTATTGAAGCATTGAATACTATTCATTTACTTAACTAAAGTAACAAGTGCAAAGTCCCAGAAGGTGGGGTAGAGAAATCAGATGAAGGAGCAGCCTCAGAGAGAATACAATTTAGGAGGAGAAACCCACACACAATTGATGTAATACAAATTAGGAAGTGATTTAACTTCAGGCAGTCAAAAGATTTGTTTATTTATTTTTTCCGAGCCAGGAGTCTGTCGCCCAGTCTGGAGTGCAGTGGTGTGATCTCAGCTCACTGCAACCTCCGCCTCCTGGGTTCAAGCCATTCTCCTGCCTCAGCCTCCTGAGTAGCTGGGATTACAGATGTATGCCACCATACCCGGCTAGTTTTTGTATTTTTAGTGGAGATGGGGGTTTTACTGTGTTGGCCAGGCTGGTCTCAAACTTCTGACCTCAGGTGATCTACCCACCTTAGCCTCCCAAAGTGTGGGATTATAGGCATGAGCCACTGCATCAGGCCTAAAGAAGCTTTTAAAAAATAATAATAAATAAAAGAGATAGTTATCTGAGCTCAGTCTTGAAGCACTGGCAGTATTTTAGAATATGAACTTCCAGACACAAAGTTGGGACGAGAATGTTCCAGGTAAAGGAATTAGTGTGGGCAAAGGGCAAATTACAGAGACAAGAGTGGGAGGGACAGATGAGCATCCAGGTGACCAGTTCCACTTAGTCACAAGAGAGAGTGGCCTCATCTCCACCCCTCATGTGCCATTTATCTGTCCTTTCATTTTATTTTTAATTTTTGTGAGAGGATACCTCATCTTCTAGACCAGCAGTCCCTTTTTGGCCCAGGAATCGGTTTCATGGAAGAAGGATCAGGGCAAAGGGGGAATGGTTTCAGGATGATTCCAGTGCATTACATTTATTGTGCTTCTTTTCTCTTTCTTTCCTCTCTCTTTCGAGTTTCACTCTTGTTGCCCAGGCTGCAGTGCAACGGCGCAATCTTCACTCACCGCAACCTCTGCTTCCCGGGTTCAATAGATTATCCTGTCTCAGCCTCCCGAGTAGCTGGGATTACAGCCATGTGCCACCATGCCCAGCTAATTTTCTATTTTTAGTAGAGACGGAGGTTCTCCATGTTGGTCAGGCTGGTCTTGAACTCCCGACCTCAGGTGATCTACCTGCCTCGGCCTCCCAAAGTGCTGGGATTACAGGTTTGAACCACTGTGCCCAGCTATTGTGCACTTTATTTGTATTATTATTACATTGTAATATTTAAGAAATAATTATTTAACTCACCATAACATAGACTCAGTGAGAGCCCTGAGCTTGTTTTCCTACAACTGCATGGTCCCAAATGGGAGTGATGGGAGAAAGTGACAGATCATCAGGCATTCGATTCTCAGAAGAAGCGAGCAACCTAGATCCTTCCTATGCCCGGTTCACCATAGGGTTCATGCTCCTGTGAGAGTCTAATGCTACCGCTGGTCTGACAGGAGGTGGAGCTCAGACAGTAACTCGAGGGATAGGGAGTGGCTGTAAACACAGACAAAGCCTAACTCGCTCACCAACCCCTCACATCCTGCTGTGCAGCGTGGTTCCTAAATTAGCTATTTCCACTGTGCCAGTCCATGGCAGGAGGTGAGAGGCTCAATTCCTAAGAGGCCATGGTGCATGGCCTGGGGGCTGGGGCCCCTTGTCCTAGAGAATATGTAAAGGAAGGGTGCTGTACAAAAAAATATGCTTTAAGCCAGTTGTGATGGCTCACACCTGTAATCCCTGTTTCTTTGGGAGACTGAGGAGAGAGGACTGCTTGAGCCCAGGAGTTTGAGACCAGCCTGGGCAACATAGGGAGACCTCGTCTCTACAAAACATTTTTTTTTTCAAAGACGGGGTTTCACCATGTTGGTCAGGCTGATCTCGAACTCCTAACCTCAGGTGATCCACCCGCCTCAGCCTCCCAAAGTGCTGGGATTACAGGCACCCTGCTCTACAAAACATTTAAAAAACTAGCTGGATATGTAAGGATTGCTTGAGCTTAGGAGTTCAAGGTTTCAGTGAGCTATGATTGTGCCACGGCACTCCAGCCTGGGCCACAGAGCAAGACACTGACTTAAAAAACAAAAAGTAATTGGCCGGGCGCGGTGGCTCACGCCTGTAATCCCAGCACTTTGGGAGGCTGAGGCGGGCGGATCAT
>PVKV010020122.1:24312-40617 GCA_004027835.1 Alouatta palliata
CCATCCTGGTCAACATGGTGAAACCCCGTCTCTACTAAAAATACAAAAATTAGCTGGGCATGGTGGCACGTGCCTGTAGTCCCAGCTCCTCGGGAGGCTGAGGCAGGAGAATTGCTTGAACCCAGGAGGCGGAGGTTGCGGTGAGCCGAGATCGCGCCATTGCACTCCAGCCTGGGTAACAAGAGCGAAACTCCGTCTCCAAAAAAAAAAACAAAAAGTATGCTTTGATTTCTTGCTGTGTCATCTACCCTCCTTAGTAAATAAAGTAACACATCTATTGTGGAGGTGAGGGCATTGGTTGACTCATTAAAGGCAAAATAGAAAGAAAATATATCACAAGAATAAAAATTATGTCATGAAAAGTTGATTTTTTAATGATTTTAAGTCTGTTCCAACTTCTTTTTCTCACAAATAATTTTTTTTAAAGTTCCCCTGGTAGTATTAAATAGTATTGATACTAATAGTTGGTAGTATTAGAAAATAACCATAATGCAACAACCAATGCAATAATGGATCAGCAATAGACACTAAAAGTTTTCATTGGATGAAAGGTTTTTGGGGAATAAGATAGTCACACAGAAGCAAAGCATGGCTCCATGGAACACTTACAAATTAAAAGAGAAAAAAAGAGAGATCTGGAGAGTACCTCCTGAACCTAGCATTCAAACTTATCATCACCCATCCTGGGACAACTTGATAGTGTTAGCCTCCTGATGTGATGCTCTATGAGGTCCACAACATCACCTGTGTAGTATTTTTGCCAAAATGTTTCCTTTAAATCTAATAATGAGGAAGGAAAATACAAATCCTGGTTGTGAGACATGCAACAGGACACTGGACCAGATTCTTTTTTTTTTTTTTTTTTTCAGATTCTTAAAAAATGGCAGCGTCATGAAAGACAAAAATGGTAATAGGACTGTTCAAGATTTAAGGAGACTTAAAAAGGCATGATGGGCCGGGTATGGTGGCCCACCCCTGTAATCCTAGCATTTTGGGAGGTTGAGGTGGGCAGATCACTTGAGGTCAGGGGTTTGAGACTAGCCTGGCCAACATGGTAAAACTCTGTCTCTACTAAAAATATAAAAATTAGCCTGGTAGTAGGTGCCTGTAGTCCCAGCTCCTCAGGATGCTGAGGCACAAGAATTGCTGGAACCTGAGAGACAGAGGTTGCCATGAGCCGAGATTGTGCCACTGCACTCCAGCCTGGGCAACAGAGCTAGACCCGATTTAAAAAAAAAAAAAAAGAAAAAGTCATGGTGGTGAAATGTGAGAACGATCCTTGATTGGTTCCTGGATTTAAAAAAAGAACATATTTATATGGTAGTTATACAGAGGATGTCTTGCTTGATTCTTAGGAGATACATGCTGAAGTATTTAGGGTAAGGTATTATCATATCTAGAAGTTAATTTTAGAAACTGAACAAAAAAGTATAAATGTTAGAATATAAATGGTTAGGCAAAAAAAGTATACCATGGGCCAGGCATGGGGGCTCATGCCTATAATTCCAGCACTTTGCAAGGCTAAGGCAGGTAGATGGCTTGAGCCCTGGAGTTCAAGACTAGCTTGGGCAACATGGCAAAACCCTATCTCTACCAAAAATGCAAAACTTATCCAGTCTCACAATCCAGTCTCAAAATAAATAATACAAATTAAAAAATAAAAAATTATACTATGTATACATTTCATGTATATGTAGCTGAGAGACAGGAAAAACAAATGTGGTCAATGTTAACAACTGGTGAATTTAGGTGATGGATATAGTTTATTGTACTGTTTCTCAACTTTTCTTTTGGTTTGTTTGTTTTTGAGATGCAGTCTTGCTCTATGGCCCAGGCAGGAGTGCAGTGGTACAACCGTCACTGGCTGCTGCCTCTGTCTTGGGGGCTCAAGCAATCCTCCCACCTTAGCGTTTTGAGTAGCTGGGACTACAAGGGTGTGACACCATGCCCAGCTAATTTTTAAAAACTTTTTGTAGAGATGGGGTCTCCCTATGTTGCCCAGACTGATGTCAAATTTCTCAGCTCAAGCAATCCTCCTGTCTCAGTCTCCCAGTGTTGGGATTATAGGTGTGAGCCACCGTGCTCAGCCAACTTTTCCATGGTTTTGATATTTTCAACACAGTGCGTTAGGGAAAAAATTAAAATATGTTATTTTTCTAATTGTCAGAAATAATACATGCCTATTCATTGAGAAATTTTAGGAAATACAGAAAAGGCATTTTGAAACATCACGTAATTGTGGTAGAGCTTCTCCTACCATCTCTCTTTCCACCCCTGGCACTGTCACTGGACCTCTCAGGCACAAAGGCCAACCTTTCTAATTAAGATTCATGTAGGAAGATGAATAGGAGTCGTCTGCATTTCTCCAGATCCTATCAGCAGGGTTTCAGATCACCCAGACTCTCTTTCTCAAGTTTAGTCCTTTCTATTCAGAAGCCACAAACTTTAAAAGTAAAATGCTCAAGTGTTACAAAACATTATTCTAAAAACAGGAAAATACTTAGGTTAACCCTCAGAATTTCACAACATTCCAAACATAATTCATCACTCTTCAAAGCCTTCCTGTTGCAGTTAGAAGAAAACAGACACACGCTGGGTGCAGTGGCTCACGCCTGTAACCCCAACATTTTGGGATGCTGAGGTGGGAGAATCGCTGGAACCCAAGAGCTCAAGACCAGCCTGGTTAATAAAGTGAGACCCACCCGCCAGGATGGGATTATAGGATTACACCTATAATCCTAGCACCTTGGGAGGCTGAGGCGGGCGAATCATAAGGTCAGGAGATCAAGACCATCCTGGCCAACATGGTAAAACCCTGTCTCTACAAAAATTAGCTGTGTGTGGTGGTGTGTGCCTGTAATCCCATCTGCTCGGGAGGATGAGGCAGCAGAATCGCTCGAACCAGGGAGTCGGAGGTTGCAGTGAGCCAAGATTGTGTCACTGTGGCGACAGAGCGAGAGTCCGTCTCAAAAAAAAAAAAAAAGTGAGACCCCTATCTCTACAAAATAAATAAATAAATAAAATAAAAAGTTTGCTGGGTGCGGTAGCATGCACCTGTAGTCCCACCTACTCAGGAGGCTGAGCAGAGGGGATCACTTGAGCCCAGAAGACTGAGGCTGCAGTGAGCCATGATTGCACCACTGCACTGTAGCCCCGGGCAAAAGTGAGACCCTGTCTCAAAACAAAGAAAAAGAAAAAGAAACCCAGACACTTAATGGCACAGCATCCAAGATCTGACCTCTGCCTTCCTTGCGTTTTATCTCCCCCACGCCCTGCTTCCTCTTCCTTCCTTTACTTTGAATGTCCAAAGCGGTCCTAGATTCTAGCACTAGAATGTTCTTGGCACAGACCTTTGCATGGCTGGTTCCTTCTCACTAAAAGTCTTGGCTAAACTGTCACCTCTTCAAAGCAACCACCTGTGACCACTCTACGGGGCAGCTGTTCCCCCACCTGCCTCTCCTAGCCTTCTCTGTCCCCTTAGCTGGTTTAGTTTCTCCAAGTCACTTATCATTACCTTGTTCATTTTCGGTTTCATCTTGCTGTATTTCCTCCCCTATCTCCTCCCTAAACTTCCATAGGGGACCCTTTCTGTCTTGAGTCCACTGTTTCCAGGGCTTAGAACAGGGTCTGGTATACAGCAGGTACTGAGATAAATATTTCTTGACTGAATAAATATTCCTTTTCACATACAATTCCCATATGTGCCACCTACACTGCACCCTGTGTCAGCCACCAACATTACAGGAGCTGTAGTGAGTTTTTGCTTGTAAGCTCCTCGGGTTTCTCCTAAAGAAACTCCAAGTAAAATCAGAAAAGCTGCCATATGGAGCCAGCTGTGGTGGCTCACGCCTGCAATCCCAGCACTTTAGGAGGCTGAGGAGGGTGGATCACCTGAGGTCAGGAGTTCAAGACCAGCCTGGGCAACATGGGAAAATCCCGTCTCTACTAAAAATACAATTAGCCAGGCGTGGTGGTACGCGCCTGTAATCTCAGTTACTTGGGAGACTGAGGCAGGAGGATCACTTGAACCAGGCAGGTGGGGGTGGCAGTGAGCCAGGATTGTGCCACTGCACTCCAGCCTGGGCAACAGAGTGAGATTTCAACACTCTCTCAAGAAAACAAAAACAAAAACAAAAAACAAGAAAAGCTGCTATTTGGAAATCCCCTATAATGAATAAAAGGAGTCCTGTACCTCAAAACCAAAGAATAACAAGAGAAATTTGCGATCTGCTTAAAGTGTACTGGTTTCACACTGACCCAGTTCAAGTGATTTTTCTAGGGTTAAGATTCCTTATGCTAAATTACGAGATAATTATTATTACCTTTTTCAGTTTGGAGACACAGGTGGTAAAGAGTCCCATGAAGTTCAAAGTAAGTAAGTGAACACAGTATTTGGTTAACGTTTACTTTTTCTCTTTCCTTTTTTGAGTTTAAAAGATTCAGGAAGGGCCGGGCATGGTGGCTCATGCCTGTAATCCTAGCACTTTGGGAGGCCAAGGCAGGCAGATCATGAGGTCAGGAGTTTGAGACTGGCCTTGCTAACATAGTGAAACCCTGTATCCACTAAAAATACAAAAACTTTGCTGGGCATGGTGGTGGGTGCCTGTAATCCCAGCTACTTGGGAGGCTGAGGCAGGAGGATCGCTTGAACCCAGAGGTGGAGGTTGCAGTTAGCTGAAATTGAGCCACTGCAGCCTGGGCAGCAGAGCGAGACTCCATCTCAAAAAAAAAAAAAAAAAAGATTCAGGAAGGCTAGTTCCTGAAAAAGCCTGCAAGGCTAATTTTCCACTGCAATAGACGACTGATGCAATTAAGAAGCTATCAGTCCCAAATTTCTTTTTCTGTATCATCCTTATAATTGTGCCAATATTCTGTCCCACACCAAACCCCTTTACTCTCTCTTTAGATGATGATCTCAACTTACTCTGATCCTATGAATGTATTTTCTGTTGGTATTTGAGAAATGTTATTCACAAAACAAAAATCCTGGACGTTAAGTCTCAACCATTTTCTAAGACTGTCTTGAAACCCTATTCTTAGCAAATTTTGGCTGGGTGTGGTGGCTCACACCTGTGATCCGCTGAGGTGGGAGGACCGCTTGAGCCCAAGAATTTGAGACCAGCCTGAGCAACATGGAGAGACCTCATCTCCATTTGTTTATTTATTTATATTTATATATTTTTTGAGATGGAGTCTCGCTCTGTTTCCCAGGCTGGAGGGCAGTGGTGCAATCTCAGCTCACTGGTCTCCGCCTCCCCGATTGCAAGCGATTCTCCTGCCTCTGCCTCCCAAGTAACTGGGATTACAGGTGCTGCCACCTCACTGGGCTCATTTTTTTGTATTTTTGGTGGAGACAGGATTTCACAATGTTGGCCAAGCTGGTGTGGAACTCCTGACCTCAAATGATCCGGCCACCTTGTTCTCCCAAAATGCTGGATTATAGGCGTGAGCTAAGGTGCCCAGCCTGACCTCATCTTTATTTAAAAAAAAAAAAAAAAAAAATTCTAGGCCGGGCGTGGTGGCTTACGCCTGTAAGCCCAACACTTTGGGAGGCCGAGGCAGGCGGATCACGAGGTCAAGAGATTGAGATCATCCTGGCCAACATGGTGAAACCCCGTCTCTACTAAAAATACAAAAAATTAGCCGGGCGTGGTGGTGCGTGCCTGTAGTCCCAGCTACTTGGGAGGCTGAGGCAGGAGAATTGCTTGAAACTGGAAAACGGAAGTTGCAGTGAGCCCGGATTGCACCACTGCACTCCAGCCTGGCGATAAAGGGAGACTCTGTCTCAAAAAAAAAAAAAAAAAAAAAAAAAATTCTCATGAGATCTGATGGCTAAAAAAAAAAAAGAAATCAGCCAGTTGTGGGTGTGTGCCTGTAGCCCCAGCTACTCAGGAGGCTGAGGTGAGAAGATCGTTTGAGCCCAGGAGATAGAGGCTGCAGTGAGTTATGATCATGCTACTACACTCCAGCCTGGGTGACAGAGTAAGACCCTGATTCCCCCCAAAAAATTTTTTATTATAAAATACAAAATTCCTACAAAAATGTATATAAAATATTTATGTACAGCTTGATAAATTGTTGAAAAGCTAACGGTCATGTAACCTGCACTCAGGAAGAAACAGAATATTGCCTACATTGCCTATAGACAAAAAGTAGTCCTAAAATGTAGTAAAACTGTTGAGAACATTCATTCAGGAATCAGATGACCTGTATTTGAATCCTGACTCTACAACTTAGCAGATAACTTGAGTAAATGATCAATCCTTTGTGAGCTTTAGTTTTCCAATGTGTAAAATGGGGAAAATAATAGTACATCATAAGGTTGTTGCAAAGACCAAAAAATAAGCATAAAGAATAAAAACAAAAACTGGCTAGCATGGTGGCTCACTTCTGTAATCCCAGCACTTTGGGAGGCTGAGGCAGGTGGATCACTTGAGTCAGGAGTTCAAGACCAGCCTGACCAACATGGTGAAACCCCGTCTCTATTAAAAATACAAAAATTAACTGGGCATGCCCATAATCCCAGCTACTTGGGAGACTCCGTCTCAAAAAAAAAAAAAGAAAAAGAAAAATCCCCCCCCCACCCGCCAAAAAAATTCCAAAACACACATAAAACGGCCTGGCGTGGTGGTTCACCCCTATAATCCCAGCGCTTTGGGAGGCCGAGGTATGAGTATCACCTAAGGAGTTCTCGACCAGCCTGAGCAACAAGGTGAAACCCCGTCTCTACTAAAAATACAAAAATTCGCCGGGTGTGGTGGCAGGTGCCTGTAGTCCCAGCTATTCAGGAGGCTGAGGCAGGAGAATCATTAACCTGGGAGGTGGAGGTTGCAGTGAGCAGATCACACCACTGCACTTCAGCCTGTGCTATGGAGGAGACTCCATTTCAAAACAAACAACCATCCAAAAAAAAAAAACACTTAGCATAGTACTTAGAACATGTTTCTCCCTGAGTAAATGGTGCTATTATTATTCTTCCACCTGTTGAAGTTCCTGTCCTGGTGCTGAGTCTCTTTGTTTAAATTTGGATTCCTTCCAGGAAGATCTTGCTTCACTCATAGGAATTGAGGAGATAAAGGTTTACTCATCTAGTGTAATTATCCTTTTAGAAATTGTCTTCCTGGTGGCTTCCCCATAAATTCTTCCATACACCTATCCAAGGAAACTGTCCTATGTTTACCAGGAGCCTCCCTCCTCATGATTGGGTGGGGAAACTAGAGGCCTTTCAGGCCAGGCTCTCAGCAACTCCAAACTGAGTTGCCCTTGGACACATACCAGTCCTTGAATTCACTTACTAAGCAGGTAAGGCAGAGTGGAAACAGTGGAACTATTTTAATCTCCCGTCTTTTCTCCTCTAAACCCTAGTACTAGAGATGTCAGTTTTGAAATGCTACTAAGGAATATGCAGGTTTCACAATGGCAGGAGGCCATCTGAGGGGAGGACAAGACTCCACAGGTACGTTGGATTTGGGAAGCAGGGCTACAGTCATTCATTCATTCGTCCAACTCATAGTTAGGGAATTCCCATGTGACAGGGACTATTTCAGGCAGATGGGATACAGCAATGACTTGTTAAATTTATTGAGATTTGTTTTATGGCTCAGCATATAGTCTGTCTAGGTGAATGTTCCACATTCCCACCAACAGACTTATAAAGATAGTATTGTTTATTATCCTCTCAAATTTATGGTGGAAAAAATGAGGCTTATGTAGTTTAATTTCCTTTAGTCCTACTCAGCTACCAAGTAGCAACACTGAAATTTGAACTGAGATTTCTAACACCATAATCTAAGCTCTTAAGTTTTCTCCTTTATACATCAAAAAGGAGAAAATAATTGTTTTTTAAAAAAATCTTATCCATTTGACTGCAGTGAAAGTCAACAAGTTTCTAATCATGGGGTTCTTCTGAAAATAATATTTACGTTGCTCTGAGTCATGGGGATTTTTATCAAATAATATTCAATAGTGGATACCACCCAATACTACTGTGAGTTGCCAAGAAGGAATATTTGGTAAAAATAGTAATTAAATTTTGCTACAATCTATGATTATGTAACATGATTAAATTGAGCATGGCATCATTTAGCATCCAACAAATTTTGTTTTGGTATTGAAGAATGATGTACTTAAGTTTTAAGGCTGGATTTTCTTTCCAGACACTTTCGATTATAAAATATACACAACATTGGGCAATAGTTACAGCTCTTTTGATGTTGTGAGTGTTGTTTAGAAAATTAATCTCAAGTGAATAAACTATAATTCATATAATTCAACTTAATGAATCCTATTATTCCATATGGATGAATTCTGAACTAACTAGAATGTAAGCTTCCCCAGCGATTTTTGAGTTTTGTTCACTCGTGTGTACAGAGTAGGCACTCAGAAAATAGTTGTTGAGGGAATGAATTGGGAAAGCAAATAAAATATGAAAGCTAACCTTCTACCCAACACGTCTTTGAGTTTAGTTTTAGGGTGGGAATAAGAAAAATAACATGATATGCATACGTTATTATCTTAAAATGATAAAAAAAAGTTACACCTGTAATCCCAGCACTTTGGGAGGCCAAGGCGGGCGGATCACCTGAGGTCCAGGCTAGAAGTTCAAGACTAGCCTGGCCAACATGGTGAAACCCTGTCTCAAAAAATAAATAAATATATAAATAATAAAATTTTTAAAAAATGATAAAAAGTTTAATTTAAAAACCTAATTTACCCAAGAGAACTGAAAGCATATGGCCACACAAAAACTTGTACACAAATGTTCATAGTAACATTATTCGTAGTATCCCAAAAGGAAAATCCCAAGTGTCCATCAACTGATGAATGATTAAACAAAATGTGATACATTGATACAATGGAATATTATTCAGATATAAAAAGGAATGAAGTACTGATACATACTACAACATGGATGAACCTTGAAAACATTATGCTAAGTGAAAGAAGACAGACACAAAGGCCACATATTGTATTATCCATTCATATAAAATGTCCAGAACAAGCAAATTAATAGAGACAGAAAGTACATTAGTGGTTGCTGGGGGATGGGGGGAGGGGAAATGGAGAGTGACTACTAATGGGCATGGTGTTTCTTTTTGGGGTGATGAAAATGTTCTGGAATTAGATGGTGGTGATGGTTTTACAATCTGGTGAATATACTAAAACCCACTGAATTGTACGTGCCCTTTAAAAGGGTGAATTTTATGGTATATGAACTCTCTTTTATAAAGTGGAAAAAAACTCCTAAGATCTCCTCTTCAGAACATGTCAAAATACATTATGAAGTAATAGACATGTGTTTACAAATCTGAGAGTATTAGGAAATGTTCCCTTGTTTAATTATAAACCAAGTGGAATGTTAGGAGATTTCAGTAATCTGACAGGGAACATTAAGAGGATTAACCTGAGTTCCCTAGTGTTAACAATACCAATTTAAACTGCATCATTCAAAAACTACATAGTCATATTGAAGCATTTGCAGCAATGACTTCCACGAAAAAAAAACCAATTAAATTAATTGCCCATTAAAGCTGTCGTCATCTGAAATACCTCATATTTATATAGTGCTTTTACTTCCTTAAGTATGAATTGTGCCTTAAGATCTAATGTATGGGAGAGTCGCATTTCTAACCATTTAATCAAAGGTAGAGAAGTGGATGGGATCCGATAGAAATTTATTAGCAATGCTGACATTCCAGGAACACAAAGACAACTAGGATTTAAGAAACCTAAAAGTTCGTTTTCAATGCAGATAGTTAAATAGTTAAATGCCAAGAACTATAATTGCCACATCTAGGGTGCAATTAAAAAATATGTTGAAATACAACAAACACACATAAAAGTATACACAGTATTAAGTGCAGAATATGAAATTTCCTGTGGAACCAGAATCCAGATCAAGAAATAGAACACAGCAACCAGAACTAAGGTGCTTTTTCGTTTCCTTAAAAAAAAAAAAAAAAGTTTATTTTGCTTTTTAAGTAGTGTTCTTAAAGCACTACAGCTTGGTAAACAATGTATAAGGTGCTTTTTCTTAGGGCGAAGAGCCAGAATAGTTTAAATCTCCCCGTCCCCAAGAGCAGACTCTCGATCACACCAGTTGTATTTGGGAGCGGGTGGGCAGGAGAGGACCCTGAGGTGGTGATGAGTAAACTGTATTACGCACTTTAGCCTGCTGGATGGCAATAGACTGACACTAATAGCTACAGTAGTTAACATTCATTTTAACCCCCCTAAGTAATTGTCTTATTCTGAATCTAGAGATTCAGAAACAGCACCAATATTTACACATGAATTTTTAAAGTTTCCCAGGAGTCTTTCATTGGAGCAACACATCTGAATGCCTTTTTCCAACAACAGTTTAATCAAATTTTGGATGCAGAAAAGTGTCCCAGGAGGACGTGCCTTTCCTAGCCAAGTGCTGAGTATCTGGACCCTCTTTCCGGAGCAAACAGCCCCCTTTGGACCTCGTTCTGCCTCTCCCCGTCAGACACCTCGAGGTTCCAACCGAAGCAGGCGGAGCACCGAGAACGTCCCGAGGTGGTCCGGGACCCTCACCCGTGCTGCCCCCGTGGGAGCGCGCGCCTCTCCTCCGCGCCCCGCCCCTGGGGCCGGAACGCCGCGCGGTTCCTTTAACAGCAAGCTAGCAGGGTGTGGGGAGCAGGGCCGCGTCCTCCCGCCCCCTCCCATCCGAGTTTCAGGTGAATGGGTCACCGAGGGAGGAGGCCGACACACTACACCTTCACTCCCATGCCCACCTGTCCCTCCCCGCTTCCTCCGGCGGAGGCGGCAGGAACGAGGAGCGAGGGCCAGAGCCCGGAGTAGCCCGTCCAGGACGTAGCAGGTGGGACTCGCAGGCGCCGGCCCACGGGCCTCCCGCACCCCTCCACGTTGGTGCGCATGCCCGGGGGCAGGGCAGGGTGTGGGGAGGAGGGAGAGGAATGGGAGGAGGGGCGGAGGAGGGCTGAGACGTCCCCAGCCCTGTCCCCGGCTGCACGCTAGCTGTCGGCGCGGCGTCAGGTGCGGCCGCCAGGTGAGCGCGCTCCTTGGCTCCGGCGGCCCCCGGTGGGTCGGGCCCACCTTCGGCGAGTGGGTGAGTGTTGGGCACTGCGCCGGGGGCGCACGGGAGCCCGAGGGTCCCCGTGGGGGGACCGCGGAGCCTCTGTTAGGGGACGGGCGGAGGAGAACGCCCCGCGCTGGTTTCGGTGGCAGTTTCGTCCCTGGGCTGGGGCTCGTGGGAACCGGAGAGTCGCGGATCTGCGGAGAGAGCAGCGCCGGCCAACTTGGAAGGTCGCCTCCCCGGGCGAGGGGCGGCTTGAAGCCGCCGATCAAACTTTATTCCCCGGAGACGCTTAAAGCTGGCAGTGCCCCGGCGGCGCGGGCGACTTTTCACTTTTCTGGGGCACGGCATTCCTGCATCAGCTCAGGGGCTGCCGTTTTGCGGGGCGGCCCTCATGCAGAGGGGGTCCCGTGCCCAGCTCTTTGGGGGGCCCTAAGCCCGAGGCTGCAGCGTGGGGGCTGCTCGCTGGCCCCGGGGACTTAGATCGTAGGGAGGGATTTCATTCCTTCTGCCCCCACCCCACCCCATCCCTTTGGGTATCCCGGGGAGAAGGGTGCTGGATTCAATCTGTGAAATATTCCAGGAGTCACGGTGTGGGCCACGCTGGCTGCTTCGAATCCACTTGTTGGGAGTTATGTGAACCCGCGTCGATTTAAGCTGGGGGGCGGGGAGTTAATTTCGAGTGAGGCCGGACTTCGAGGGAAGCTGCTCACGCTTCGGATTCTCACCCGTGACCAAAAGGCTGCCGTCAGGGGGGCGGAACTGCCTCCGGGCGGTGCCTGCCCGGCGAACGCGGGCGCGCGCTGCCCAGGTGCGCCGCAGGACGCGAGGACGCCGGGACCCGCGCCCGGCCGGGACACGAAGTTTGGGGACCTCCGGGGCAGCATCGGCCCCGCGCGCCAGCCATGTTGCCTGCGTCGGAGGAAACCTGCTGGAAGCGGGGGTCGAGGGCCAAGATGGCCTCTGCGCCTAGGAGTTGGAAGCGGAGCCGAGCCCTTTGCGCTCCTCGTGAAGCTACCCGGCCGGAGAAAAAATCGCGGCATCCTCAGGCCGGACCCGGGGCTCGCTGGCCACACTGACCGCTTGGGAAATTACCCCGGGCGAGGAGGAGACGGCTTTCCAGGCAGATTAGTGTGTGGTCCTGAGGCAACAGGTGTATTATTGTGATCCCTGGAAAAGAGAAACGCTTCCCACGAAGGCACTTAGGGTGATTCCCGCTGTGATGGAAAACTAGGCATTCCCAAGTGTAACAATAGTACCAATAGTTCTTTTGCACTGTGCATATGAGTTGGTTTTGTGTGTGTGTGTGTGTGTGTGTGTGTGACGAAGTCTCTCTCTGTCGCCCAGGCTGGAGTGCAGTGGCGAAATCTTGGCTCACTGCAACCTCTGCCTCCCCGGGTTCAAGCGGTTCTTCTCTTCAGCCTACGGAGTAGCTGGAACTACAGACACCTGCTGCAACGCACGGCCAATTTTTGTATTTTTAGTAGAGACGGGGTTTCTCTATGTTGGTCAGGCTGGTCTCGAACTGCTTACCTCAGGTGATTCCCCGTCTCAGCCTCCCAAAGTGCTGGGATTATAGGCGCGAGACACCACGCCTGGCCTTTATGAATATTTTCTTAGTGGTGCTTTAAAATAGACATCTTAAGGGGCGGGGGAAGGCATAGATATTTCCTCAGACAAAGCAACGCTTTTTTTTTTTTTTTTTTTTTTTGGTCGTTTTGCAATTTATTTAGTTATTAGGGCTCCTTTGCTGTGATGCAGAGGAGGATAGGATGGTTGATAAGACAGGTTCTCCACCTTTCGGCAGCTTCCATGTCATTTCGGGAAGTCATGCCTCCTGCACCTGAGGCACTGTGCTAAAAGCATTCTGTATTTTGTCATTTAATCATCCCAACACCTGTAAAAGGCAGGTCTTAGTAGAACTCCATTTTAAAAGTGGACAGACGCTGTGGGGGAAACATTGCAGGTGGGCTTGCTTGCAAACTGCTTCAGCTAATCAGGGAAGGAATATCGGAAGCAGTGGTCCTTGATATTCCACAGCCAGATTTGTGGGATTTTTCTACCATTGACTAGTACCTATAGCCTGATACAAGATTTCTCACATTTTGCTTGATGTCAAGGTAAAACTCTTGTTTTCTTCTAAAGGTAATGTTGGATTTACTGCCTTTTCAAAATAATAGATTATTTTTAACCACATAAATGAACTGATGTAATATCTTTCACCCTTCCCAGGAACCTCCCAGAGGGAAGTTTTCTTCAGTTGCATTTTGAAGCTTACTTGATTGGAATGTTAATGGACTTTTTTCATCAAATTATTTACAGAAATAAGAGAGTAAACAGACCATGCAGATTTCTGTTAGGCTTTTTGTTTTAACCTCTAGGCTTGTTGCTGTTCTGTAACCCAGTGATTCCAGTCTTGGCTGTGGTATGAATCACCTAGGGATCTTGTTAAAACACAGATTCTAACTGGGAGGTCAGGAGTGGGGCCTGGGATTCTGCCTTTCTGAGAGGCTTGCAGGTGATTTTCAGACTGCTCTGTCTTCTTTTTCCCCCTTCTCTTAGATTCTAAGTACTTAATTGCATTTGACAAACTGAAGTTGGAAAAAATACATTTATTGGGTGTTGTGTGAAGAACTTCAAGGCGTTCACTGCTGAATAGAAATCCCAACTCTAATCATTGACTGTTGCTTTTATTAATTGAGTACTCATTGACAATCACTTTGTGCCAGGACTAGTTCCAGGGACCAGGGATATAAGCGATGGTCAAATAGACATTTGATGCCTGGGATGCTGGCATTCCAGATGGAGTGGAGATGATACCCAAAAAAATAATTTTAGGTATGAGGGCAGAAAGGAGTTTGCTCTGAAAAAACAAGTTTCGTGTCATGGAGCGAGAGGGCATCTCCCAGAAGGTGACACCTGAGCTGAGACCTGAAGAACAGGTGTCTGCTGTATAAAAGATCTGGGCTTTCTAGACAGGAAACTGCAAGATCAGTGTCCTTTTAGGATTGACACCTTTATTGTAGACAACAATTCTCAAAATATGTGGTGTGTTTAAAAATCACCTGGAAGATTTATTAAAAATACAATTTCTGACACAGAATCTATTACAAAAATCTGCCTAACTTCAAATGTTTAGACAATTTGCTAATGATGTGCCTATAAATCATTTAATATAAGGCACAACGTTTTAAAGGCAAATTAACAGTTACTGCGTGTGCTCTAGAAGGAACAGACTTCTCTTAAATATAATAAAGTTTATTTTTCACTTATTGATAGTTTTCTTTAAAGAATAATTTGAAGGGAAAGCATTTTCTTTGTTTAGTAGAGATAAAGTCTCACTATGTTGCCCAGCCTGATCTTGAAGTTCTGGGCTCAAGCAATCCCTCTGCTTTGGCCTCCCAAAGTGCTGGGATTACAATGTGAGCCACCTCACCCAGCCATAGATTGTTTTTTTCATCTTAGTTTTCCATTAAAAGACAGCTTTTGGTCAGTAAACATTGTCAAGGGGGAGAACACTTTTTATATTTTATCATTAGCCCAAGATGCTGGTTTTCATATTAACATATTCAACAAGGATCTGCTGCTTCCCTTTTGCCCTTGACTCTAATTTAACTGTCTGACTTCTGTCTTTGTCACTCTCTTGATGTAAGTTCATGTAGGTGATAAGTGGCCTCTTCATTCCTCATTTTATTTTTTCCTTCACTCAACACATGTACAGATTGTTAATGTTGCTGTGTGGGCACTGGTCCTCTTTCACCTTTGGCTGCTGGCGTTAAAGCACAGTCACAGATTCAGCTTTGAAAGAGACCTTAGAAGTCCTCCATTCTGGTCTCCAAAAAAATATCAGATAACTTAAGCTTTTCATAAATTGCATGAGCTCGAATTGTTGCTAGTTATTTTTGGAGGGGGTGTGGGGTCAGGGTGAGGGAGAGGCTTCCTAACATTGAGATGAAATCAGCATGCGGTTTTTGGACTCTTTTTTTTTTTTTTAAATGATTTCTAGGATAACAAAGACAGCTTTTCAGATAATTTAGGGATGCCACACGTTAGATCATTCTAACGTTCAGTTCTCCAGGCCAAACATTTCTTGTTTTTGCAATCATTTGTCTTAACACACGATTTTTTTCTAGAATTTTTTTTGGAGACAGAGTCTTGCTCTGTCACCAGGTTGGAGTGCAATGTTGTGATTTCAGCTCACTGCAACCTCTGCCTCCCGGGTTCAAGTGATTCCCCTGTCTCAGCCTCCCAAGTAGCTGGGATTACAAGTGTGCGCCATCACGCCCAGCTAATTTTTGTAGTGTTAGTAGAGGTGGGGTTTCACCATGTTGGCCAGGATGGTCTCCATCTCCTGACCTCACGATCCACCTGTCTTGGCTTCCCAAAGTGCTGGGATTACAGGTAGGAGCCACTGTGTCCAGCCAGGTTTTCTAGATCTTTAACGATCTTAGTCACCCTCCTGGAGAGGCACATAGTTTAGAATGTGATGTATAAATTTCATGGTTTTTTTTTTTTTTTTTTTTTTTTTTTTTTGTGAGACAAAGTGTTGCTCTGTTGCCAGGCTGGAGTGCAGTGGTGTGATCCTGGATCACTGCAACTTCTGTTTTCCGGTTTCAAGCAATTTTCCTGCCTCAGCCTCCCGAGCAGCTGGGACTACAGGCACGCAGCACACTGCCCAGCTAAATTTGTTTTATACTTTTAGTAGAGATGGGGTTTTACCATGTTGGCCAGGATGGTCTCGATTTCTTTACCTCGTGATCTGCCCGCCTCTGCCTCCCAAAGTGCTGGGATTACAGGTGTGAGCCACTGCGCCCCGCCAGGTTTTATTATTTTTGATAAACATGTTATTCTTAGATATGAGCACTATTTCAGTGAATAAAATTTGGGATAGCTTGTTAGCTCTTGTTGAAATTCTTACCAAAGGGCTGGTCGCAGTGGCTCATGCCTATAATCCCAGCACTTTGGGAGGCCGAGGCAGGCAGATCACGAGGTCAAGAGATTGAGACCATCCTGGCCAACACGGTGAAACCCCGTCTCTACCAAAAATACAAAAAAATTAGCCGGGCGTGGTGGCACGCGCCTGTGGTCCCAGCTACTTGGGAGGCTGAGGCAGGAGAATTGCTTGAATCTGGGAGGTGGAGGTTGCAGTGAGCCAAGATCACGCCACTGCATTCCAGGCTGGATGACAGAGTACGACTCCATCTCAAAAAAATAAAATTCAGTTTACATTTTTTTTTTTTTTTTTT
>PVKV010020123.1:0-40517 GCA_004027835.1 Alouatta palliata
TCCTTTGTAGGGACATGGATGAACCTGGAAACCATCATTCTCAGCAAACTGACACAAGAACAGAAAATCAAACACCGCATATTCTCACTCATAGGTGTGTGTTGAACAATGAGAACACATGGACACAGGGAGGGGAGCATCTCACACGGGGGTCATTTGGGGGGAAAAAGGGGAGGGACAGTGGGGGGTGGGGAGTTGGGGAGGGATAGCATGGGCAGAAATACCAGATACAGGTGATGGGGAGGAAGGCAGCAAATCACACTGCCATGTGTGTACCTATGTAACAATCTTGCATGTTCTTCACATGTACCCCCAAACCGAAAATGCAATAAAAAGTATATATATTAAAAAAAAGAATCCTTTCATTCATTTATTTAATAAATATTCAATGAAAACCTAAGACATATATAGGCATAATTATAAGAATTAGGGTGAATAAGTGAACAGAATAACATAGTATGTGCAGCCATAAGACTGACATTTTATTTGAGTGGAGATAGAAAAATAATAAACAAATAAAAAAGAAAATTTAGATAGTGCTGTGCACTTTAAAAAAGATTATTACATTGCCTGGAAGACTGCTTTAGACTGGGTGATCAGGGAATTCCTCTGAAGAGGTGACACTGAAGCTATGACCAACAAATAAAACTAAATGATAATGTCATAACATATTACTTTGTAGTAAAAGAATCTGCTACTTCTCCCCCGTCCCTGCACTGACTATAAGGTATTTCTTTGAAAGCAGGGAGTAAATCCTCAGTACAGTATTTAAAATTATGAGCAGCATATAATGAAGTACTCAGTACAAATTTCTAAGGTGACTGGAAAGAAACACACAAAACTATAATTACCGTAGTAATTTCATCGTTTCCATTTTATGCACAAGGTAACAGACCCAAAGAAGTTAAGTGAAAATGGATATTCAGGGTTCCTCTAGCACTCTTTCCAGCCATCAAAATCTTGATGTTGCTCTTTATACTAAGTATATAATCTCCATGACTTGACAAAGACATAGATACTGTATAAAAAGATCACTTATGATTTTTATAAATCAATTATAAAATACTCCAATTATAAATGTTAGGTTAGATTCCATTCAATAAATATACTAAACACCTAAATTAATTTTAGTTAATTTAGTGAGCATCTAAATATATTTACTAAGCACTAAGTTTACTAAAAATCATATATTGGTTCAATCTTATTTTTGGTTGGTGGAACAGATTGCACAGAAACGAAGAAGAAAGAGCAGTAAAATCTATACTTGTATATGATATCATTATAAACACTGTCTTCAACATCATGGTGATTTTCAAGGACATTAGAAATTCCCATATATGCAGAAAGTAAATGTAAATTACGCTTTATATCATTAAAGAAAATTTCTAGAGTATCTATATACATTCTTGTGTCTACCCAAACATGCATATTGTTAAGAGGATACTCTAAGGTGAAGAAATTCTGAACTTCTCACATGTCAATAGGTTTCAAAGCCAGCTAATTTATGTAAACTAATTAGTGACACATCTCTTTTCTTGTGTGCAAATTTAACAGTGTGTTTATATTGGTTTTGATTGATTCTGTCTTAATATTTGTCCAGAAAAAAATCATCACAGAACATTTTCTAATATAAAAGAGTGAAACTTAGAAGACAAGAGATATTCTCTCTCTAAAACATAAAGAGGACGGATTTCTCAGAATCAAAGATGAAAAGTAATAACGTAATTATTGTTGAATACAAACAATATAGTCTAAAAACTTCAATTTAGTTCTTCATTACAATAGCTTGAGTAATTGTAATAATAAAACAAGTTTAGACATAAAAGAAGCAACATTTCTTATGACCCTTCAAGGCAGTAAAATCTATAAAGCAAAGATTTTTATCAAGAACAAGATAATCCCCGAATTCTTAATACTTATTCATCTGAAATGTGTAGGTTAGCTAATAACTGTTTCTTTGTTTAAGGAACAGTCAAACCAAATCAATATAATCCCATGCCTGAGCTACAGTACTGAACTTTCTATATGTGTTTGCTACGTTTTTCTACTGAAGTTTCATAGAAACACTTTGTACAAAAACAGATGTTCTCTTTAAAAGTACCACATGGCATTAAATAGAGGAGTCAAGCATCTAAACAATAATAATGAATAGGTCAGAGCCATAAATCAGAAAAATAATATATTAATATTTTGATCCAAAATAAAAGCATTTTTACCTTTGCCAACGTTTTTCTATATCTTGCTGATAAAATTATTTTCCTAGTTCAATAATTACCTTAAGAGTAAAATATCTTCAACGAACTATTCTGATATAGAAAAGGCAGAAAAATATCTTCTTCCCAAATAAGCAATATAATTAAAGTAATTTTAAAATAATAGCAAATATTGTCTAATCCCTACGTGTAAGGACAATATTCAAAGAACTTTATAGGTATTACCTCTTCATTCTCATTACAAGTCCAAGAAGTATTAGCATTATTTGATTACTTTACATATGACGACAGTGAAAACCAAAGGTTAAAACCCTATCCATAATCACACAGCTGATTTGTTGGAGGGGCCAAAAAATTGAACCAGACAATATGATTTCAAAGCCTCTACCATTATCAATAATTTATGCAACTACTTCCCAATGAAAACATTTCTTAATCACGATGTATTCTACTCAATGCACCAAAACTTCAATGCCTAAGACATATTAGAAAGATGCCTTAGATTTGAACACATTTAGTTTGCGCTTTAAAGAACTACACAATGACCTTCTTGATTGAGCACTTTCACATTTTACTTATGCAATCCTGGACTTTTAGTTCACCCCACCCTCCAAAATACACATGTGCACGTGTGTCTATATATCATTCTTCTGCATTGGATAATAACTCACTGGAGACAGAAACCATATCTCACATGACACTGTATGTTCACCATTTAGCAAGTGTCTGACAGACATGAAGCAGACACTGAGTAATTATTTAATAAAAAATACATGAAATGAGTTGATGGTAAATATGTCACTCAGTAAAGTGAACTTAAAAAATATACTTTGTAAAAATAAGAGGCCAGAGCAGACTACAGATAACAGTGCAAAATTATATCTGAATAATTATAGACACTATTTTTTCTTTTAATTTTAGTTGGCACATAATAATTGTACATATTTATGGGGCATAGAATATCCCTGTACATGTATGTAATGTGTAATGATCAAATTATGGTAATTAGCATAACCATCACCTCAAATATTTGTCACTTCTTTGTGTGGGAAGTATTTAAAATCCTCTCTTCTAGGATTTTTAACATTCACAATAAATTATTGTTAGCTATATTCATCCTACAGTGCTACAGAACACTAACACTTATTCTTCTGATCTAGTTGTAATTCTGTATCCATTAACCAACTTTTTCCTATTCTCTCCTCCATGCTATCCAACCCAGCTTCTAATGACCATAATTCTACTCTGTTTCTATAAACTAAATTTTTTTAGCTTCTACATAAGCTAGAAGATGCAGTATTTATCTTTTTGTGCCTGACTTATTTAACTTAACATAATGTCTTCCAGGTTCACCCATGTAGCTGCTGATGACATAACTTCCTTCTTTTAATGGCTGAATAATATTCCATTGTGTAAACAGACCACATTTTTCTTAATCCATTTATCTGTTGAGGGGTATTTAGGTTTATGCTATATCTTGAGTACTGTGAATAGTGCTGCAATAACCATGGTGGTAAAGATATCTCTTTGATCTAGTAATTTCTTTTCCCTTGGATAAATATCCAGCAGTGGGATTACTGGATCATATGGTAGTTCTATTTTTAGTTTTTTTTTAGGAACTTCCATATTGTTTTCCATAATGGCTTTACTAATTTATGTTCCCACCAATAGAGTATAAAACTTCACTTTTCCCTGCATCCTCATCAGCCTTTGTTATTATTTGTCTTTTTGATAATAGCCATTCTAACTGAGGTGAGGTGCTATCTTATTGTGGTTTTGATTTGCATTTCCCTAATGACAAGCGAGGTTGAACATTTATTCATATGCCTGTTTGCCATCTGTATGTCTTCTACTGAGAAATGCCTACTGAGTTTTTTGCCCATTTTTAATAGAATTATTTGTTTGGGGTATATTGAGTTGTTTGAGTTCCTTATATATTCTGGATATTATTCCTTTCTAGGATTAATAACTTGCAAATATTTTCTCTTATTCTAAGGTTGTCTCTTGACTCTGTTGGTTGTTTTCTTTGCTGTGCAGAAGGGTTTTAGTTTGATAAAATGTTCCTTTTGTGTATTTTCGTTTTGTTGCCTATGCTTTCAGAGTCTTATCATAAAATCTTTGCCAGGACCCATGTCTTGAAGCATTTCTCCTACGTTTTTAAGAAATAATTTTATATTTTGAAGTCTCATAAATATTTAATACATTTTGAGTTTATATTTGTATACCACAAGTGACAGGAGTCTACTTTCATTTTCCTAATTATAGATATCCAGTTTTTCTAGCTTTTATTGAAAACAGTGTCCATTCCCCAATGCACATTCTTGGCATCTTTCTTGTAATTCAGTTAGCTATAAATATGTGAATTTATGTCTGGGTTTTCTATTCTGCTCTACTGGTCTATGTGTCTGTTTTTATACCAATATCATGCTGCTTGGTTATTTATCACTTTGTCATATATTTTGAATTCAGGTAATGTGACAGGTAATGTGATTATTTCTGGCTTTGTTGTTTTTGCTTGGTACTAGCCAAAGTGTTTTATGGTTCCATTCAAATTTTAGTATTTTTTTTCTAATTCTGTGTCATTGATATCTGAATAAAGATTGCATTGAACCTGATATTGCTTTGGGTATTGTGGTCACTGTAACAATATTAATTCTTTCAATTCATAAGCAAAGGTTGTCTTACTAATTTTTCTTTCTTTTCCTATTATCAGGCTGGAGTGAACTGGCACAATTATGGCTCACTGAAGCCTCAACCTCCCAGGTTCAAGCAATCCTCCAAATTCAGTGGCTGAGACTACAGGTGCATGACACCCAGCCTGACTGATTTTTTTTTAAATGTTGTAGGGATGGGGCCTTGCTATGCTGTGTCATCTTGAACTCCTGGGCTCAAGCAATCTTTCTGCTTCAGCTTCCCAAAGTGATGAGGTTACAGGAATGAGCCATTATGCCTATCCATCTTACAATATTTTTAGGTCCTCTTTCACTAGTGTTTTATAATTTTAATTATAGATGTCTTTCACCTCCTTTGTTAATTGTATTCCTAGGTATGTAATTTTTTTTGCAGCTATTATAAAAATGATACTTTCTTGACTTCTTTTTCAGCTAATTCATTGTTGAAGTATATGAATGATGATGATTTTTATATGCTGATTTTGTATCCTACAACTTTACTGAACTCATTTACCAGTTCCAATAATTTTTTGGTTGCCTTTATGTTTTTCTGTATGTAATATCATGTCATGTACAAAAAGGGACAATTCGACTTCCTCTTTCCCAATTTGGATACCTTTATGTCTTTCTGCTGCCTAATTGCTCTGACTAGGACTTCCAGTAATATCTTGAATAAGAATTGTGAAAGTGGGCATCCTTGTCTAGTTCCACTTCTTAGAGGGAATGCTTTCAACTTTTCCCTGTTCAGTATGGGAAACCCATTTTAGTTGTGGGTTTGTTATATATAGCCTTTATTACAAACACACCATTTAATTTTTGAAATGCCATAACAACTATATTATCATGGGCAATAAGAAAGTAAGTTTTATAAGAGACCCAGCCAAGGCGATATATTTAAGAATTGGCAGAACCACCACACATACTCATGTTTTCTGACTCTTAAGTTGGGTCACTTTCTATTTCATACACTCCACAAGAAGAATAGGTTATAACTTAATCCAAAACCATTATATTATTGCAGTAAAATAAAAAAACCCACAACAACATACGACATATAAAATCACCTTTAAATAACTTCTATTCCATATTTTTTAAGCCACAAAATTCAGAAAACAGTTGTTTCTGTTTTCAAAATATACACTAATCATTGTTTATTAGGCACTTTAATTGTATTCTAGAGGAAGGGTTTTCACACTTTACTGCATTATTAGGACCATTTGGGGAGATTTTTTAAAAATCCTAATATCCAATGTACACACAATAAATTTTTCATCAGAATTCCTGGGGTTGAACAAAGGTATCAGTATCTTTTTAAAATACTGTAAGTGTTTCCAAGGGCAGCCAACCTTGTAGACCATCCTGAGTTTTCCTACACTCTTTCAGGGTTTTGCTCCTCCCTGTTCAGAACGGCTATTATTAAAAAGTCAAGTTTTCCTACACTTTTTCAGGGTTTTGCTCCTCCCCATTAGAGTAGAGGTCAGATATTTGTTAAGTTGTACAGGTCAAAGTGACAATGCATGACAGCGTAAAGGAAAGAAAAATATTTTAGTTAAAAAATAAAAGTGTGTAAAAAAAGTTGTGCTTACATAAACATGTTCACACAGCTACACAACATACACATATAAACATAGAGGTCAATAAGAACATAGCTTAAAATGGCATGTTTTCTTACCATTACTACTGTGTTGGGACTCGATGATAACCCAAGGCTGATTTACAGTTTATAAATGGAGTCAGATTCATAAACCGCTTGTGGTGAAACAATTATTCTCTCAGAAGCTTTTGTTTTGTCATCATTCTATAAATTTTGTATAAGTTAAACAGCATTTACTATGATGGTATCTGCAATGCAGCATTTGTGGTTTACATTTTAGGCAATTAGAATATATCAGGTATATCATGAGATCAATGTTGCTATTTTCAGAACAGATAAATTTAAAGAAAGCAGATGTAATGTGAAATAGACTCTCACTTCATGATTTAGGAAGTCCTCTAGGGAAATCATTGTTGCTATAACAGTATTTCTTAACTTGGACACTAATCACTGGCAAACTGTATCAATAAATGAAAATTTTAATTTGTGTTAATAAATGATTCTTCAGAATAGATACATTTATACATACCTTGGGGAGAAATAACCAATCAGCTCTCATTAGAAACAAGTTAAAAATACTAAAACAATGAAATCATCAGAAAAGCAGTACATAATAGGAAGCCAGGTTTATAAGTCTTTTTTGTTACCTATAGTATTAGACGTGGAAATATCTTCATATCAAAGATTATTCTTTATTCCTCCCTCTCCTATTACTGTTTAATCCATATTCATAACATAACAATGCTAAAACCCCAACATTCCTGTTTAAGGTGGCTATATTCTAGATTTTCCTAAAGTATACCTTAGAAAAACAGTTTTGTTATATTTAGTTATGATGTATTTTTATTCCAAATGTAATCAATAAATACTCCAACAAATAGAAATCAGAGGTCTACTATGTTCCAAACACTAGTCTACAACTTAAGAAAAAACAGTGATGAAAATATTTCTGCCTTTGCTAATCCAGCATGCTGTCTAAATGTTTTTAAAAATGAAATTATAGTTCAAATTACTCTACTTTGAAATAATTTTCCACTTAAAAATGACTAATCATACATGTACTTATTGTACATAGCATGCTAGACAGTTGCTACATACTCCTATTTGTAGATCTGTGATGGAGAAACAACTTGCAGTGACATTAATGGGTGTGGACAAAATATAACTTAGTTCTGAGGTTAACTTAAGGTTCTATATTATACTAAATTACAAAGTCCATTTGATTTCTAATAGACACTTATACAACATGAAAATAATTAAGCTACAGGTTATTCACATTCATTTATATGGAAAATAATATTTTAAGATAAAATGCTTACTAATAAAAGCATCACACACACATACAAATGCATACACCATCAGAGATGAAATGAGTAGTAAGCAATCCAGCTGTGGGGGTGTGTGTGTGTGTACTCCATATTTACTTTATCCAATCATCCACTGATGGACACTTAGTTGATTCCATATGTTTACTATTGTGAATAGTGCTGTGATAAATATACGAGTGAATATACCTAGTAGTGGATTGCTGGATCAAATGGTAGTTCTATTTTTAGTTATCTGAGAAAGCTCCATATTGTTTTCCATAGAGGTTGTACTAACTTACATTCCCACTAAGCATATAAAACAATTCCATTTCCTCCTTATCTTTGCCAACTTCTGTTCTTTTTTGACTTTTTAATAATAGCTATTCTGACTGGTGTAAAATACCTCACAATGGTTTTAACTTGCAGTTATCTGTGATTAGCAGTGTTGAGTATTTTTTCAATGGACTACTATCCAGCCATAAAAAAGACTGAAATCATATCTTTTGAATCAACACAGATGAAGTAGAAGCCATTATCTTAAGTGAAGTAACTCAGAAACAGACAAATACCAGGTTTTCTTACTTATAAGTCAGAACTAAACAATGTGTACATTATTAAATGGATACAGAGTGTAAAATAATGGACGCTAGAATAGCTTGGAAGGATGGGAGGGTAATGAGGGATGAGAAATTACTTAATGAATACAATGTACAGTATTCAAGTCATGGTTATACTAAAAGCTCAGAGTTTACCATTATGCATTATATCCATGTAACAAAATTGCACTTGCATGCCTTAAATTTACACAAATAATAAAAAAATAGAAAACCAAGTGAAACCAAAACTTCACCTATTGACTCTAATTTTATTAAAATCATTTTATTTATTCGGTATTTTTCAATATGTTGTATAAATGGAATCATGTCTTGTGTAGTCATGTGTGTGTATATCAATAATTTATTCAGTTTTAGGGACGAGTGTCCATTGTAATCTTATACCACCGGTTGTTTATACATTCACTGGTTGAATGTATCTTAATTGCTTCCAATTTTTGGTGATTATACATAAAGCTGCTAAAATATTTATGTACAATATTTTGTGTGAATGCAGGTTTTCATTTCTCTTGAGTATATACCTTACGGTGTGATGGCTGAGTCATAAAGTAAGTTTAAGTTAATAAGAAACTACCAAACTCTTTCCCAAAGTGTCATGACAGCCATTTGCATTCTCACCAGCAATGTCTGAGGGCTCCTGTCACTCCAGATTCTCCGCAGCACTCGTTCCTTTCAGTTTCTTTTTTGTTTGTTTGTTTTTTATTTTTTAGGTTTTTTTGGTGGTTGTTGTTAGTTTGTTTGAGTCTCACATTGTCTCCCAGGCTGAACTGCAATGGCAGCACAATATAGGCTCACTGCAACCTTGGCTTCCTGGGTTCAAGGGATTCTCCTGCCTCAGCCTCCCAAGTAGCTGGGATTACAGGCACCTGCCATCACGCCCGGCTAGTTTTTTTCTTATTTTTAGTAGACAGGGTTTCACTGTGTTGGTCAGGCTGATCTTAGACTCCTGACCTCATGATCTGCCTGCCTCAGGCTCCCAAAGTGCTGGGATTACAGGCGTGAGCCAGCACGCCAGGCCCCTTTCAGTTTTTTAAAGCTCTAATAATAGGTGTATAGTGGTATTTCACTATTTATATTGTTAAATTTAAATACATTAATATTTTCTCTTATGAATGATGATTTTGGTAACATACCTAAGAATTTTTTGAACTCCAAGTTACAAATACTGTATTTCTTCAAAAGTTTTACACCCAGACTTATAATACATTTTGATTTAACTTTTATATAAGATGTGAAACATGGGTTTTTGCTCATTTTTTAGATATGGATGGATGTCCAATTGCTTTCTGCACAACTTATTGAAAATACACTTCTCTATTGAATTTTCTGTACCTTTTAAAGAAAATTAATTATTAATTAGTATAGGTCCTGTTCCAGACTCTATCTTTCCCACCAATATCTATTCACATACAATAATGGCTTCTATGTAGAAAATCTCAAACAATCTATAAAACAAATCCTAAAACTAATAAGTGATTTTAGCAAGTTTGCATGCCACAGGGTCAATGTAAAAAGAAAGAAAAAAAGGAACTGTATGTTCCTATACTTTGTGCCTGATCTTAGTGGAAAAGCACCGAGTCTTTCAATAATAAATATGATGTCAGCTATTTCTATAGTTAAGTGTCTAATTTCAGGTTAAAGAATTATCTTCCTGTTTCTAGTGTTTTCAGAAGTTTACCATAAATAGATGTTGAATTTTGTCAAATGCTTTTTCTGCATCTATGAAATCATATGAATTTTCTTCTTTATTCTATTAATATGACTAATTACATAGTTTGATTTCCTAATGTTAAATCAATTTTTGATTTTCTGGGTAAATACTGTTTTTCATATCTTTTTAATATACTGCTTGATTTTTTCTCAAAATTTTATTGAATATTCTTGAAAACAAATTATTGGAAAAAATGTTTTGAAGATCTATATTCATGAGAGGTATTGGTGTGTTGGTTGGCAATTTTTTTTCTTGGTGATGTCTGTGCCTGGTTTCAGTTTTAGATGAATTGAACGTGCTTCTTCTACTTTCTGGAAGTGACTGGATAGAATTTATATTATTTTTTTCTTAAAACGTTAATAGACTTCACTAGTTAATCTGTCTGAGCCTAGAGGCCTCTTCATTAAATGATTTTTGAATACAAACAGGTCTACTCACATAACCTGTTTTTTTAGTGTAAGTTAGTGCATTATGTCTTTCAAAATTAGATTTATTATATTTTAATGCTTTTTATCAAACATGAGCTTTTAATTTTATTCATCTTCTTGATTAGTGTACTTTCAATTTATTTGATTGTTGCTTCTATATTTATTACTTTTTCCTCCTGCTTGTCTTGGGTTTAATTTGCTCTTACTTTTGTAGTATCTTAGGATTGTAGATTAGATCACAAATTTGAGGTTTTTTTCTGTTCTAATATTACATAAGAATCAAATCTACAAAGTTTCCTTAAAGGGTTGCTTTAGCTGCATTTTGTTTAGACTGTTACATAAATATCAAGTAAGTCAAATTAGCTGATTGTATTAACAGCTCAGGTCTTCTCTATACTTACTCATTTTCTATCTAGTTGTTTTATTATTTAGTGAGAAAGGACTGTTACAGTCTTCTACTATAACTATGGATTTATATATTTATCCTTTCAAGTCTACTCATTTTTGCCTTACATATTTTGAATCTATGTGGTTAAGTACATGCATATATAAAGACTTTTTTGGCACTGAAAATGTCTTCTTGGAAAATTGACTTCTTTGTCATTATTTAATGTTCATCTTTAACCTTGTTAATATATTTTATCTGAAGTCTAATGATATTAATATAGCAATTCTAGTTTTTTTGGTTGATGTTTCCATAATCTATCTTTCTCTATTCTTTTACTTTTCTGTATATATCCATACACATGAAGTGGGTTTCTTGTGTAGAATATATATTTGGACCTTGATTTTATTACCCAAGCTGTCATTCAGTTTTTAAATTAACATGTTTACACTATTTTCATTGAATGTAATTATTAACATTGTTAAATTAAAAATTTACTATCTTTCTGTCTGTTCTTTACTTGTTCCGTATGTTGTTATATTTCCTCCTTTTTTAATTAAATATATTTTATGATACCATATTACCTCTCCTATTTACTTACAATACATAATTTTTCAAAAAGTGTCTAATGCTTACCCTAGTTTAAGTTATACATCTTTAGTCAACTCTCAAATACTATATTGTTTAATATGTATTATAAGAATGTTATAACACAGTGTCTCAATACTTCTCCTACACATCATTTGTACCATTTTGTCCCCTATTTTATTTTTACATGTAAGACAAATAAATATTGCATTGCTATTTTTTTATTAAGTGGTCAGTTATCTCTAGAAGAATTAAAAATATGAGAAAACAAATTTTATTTTTACCTTCATTCATTTTATTTTCAGGTGCCCTTCACTTCTTTCTGTATAACTATACTAATCTGATTTCAGGCTGCCATAAAGAACTACCTGAGACTGGGTAACTTACAAAGAAAAGACATTTAATTGACTCACATTCCCACAGGCTTAACAGCACACATGACTGGGAGGACTCAGGAAATTTACAATCATGGCAGAAGACAAAGGGGAAGCAAGGCACATCTTCCCACAGCAGAGCAGGAGAAGGAGTGAGTAAAGACAGGAGTGCTACACACTTTTGAAAACCAGATCTTATGAGAACTCACTCACTATCATGAGAACAGCAAGGGGTAAATCTGCCCTTATGATCCAAAAACCTCCCACCAGGTCCCTCCCCTGACATGTGGGAATTACAATTTAATGTGAGATTTTAGCGGAGTCACGGAACCAGACCATATCAATAATCAAGTTTAAGTCTGGTATTACATTCCATATCCATAAAGAACCTCCTTCAATATTTCTTTCAGAGAAGCTCTGCTGACAATAAATTCTCCTCATTTTTATATGTCAAAGAACATCTTCATTTCTCCTTCATCATGATAAATTTTGGTGGGTATAAAATTCTGGGTTGAGTGGTTTTCTTTCATCAATTTCAGGATGTCACCCTTTGTCTTCTAACTTGCCTTGTTTCTGATAACAAGTCCACTGTACATAATATGTCTTTTTTCTTGGCCTTACAAATTTTCTTTTTGTCCTTGGTTTTTAGCAATTTGAGTACGGTTTCCTTTTTATATATGTGTTTGTGTGTGTGTGTGTTGTTCTCTAAGCTTCTCAATCTGTTTGGGTGTCTCTTACTGATTTTTTTTTTCTCTTTCAATCCTCATTAGTTTATTTTTCATTAATTTCAGAGAATTGTTTGCCATTATTTCCTCAAATATTTCTTTGGTCCTGTTCTCTTTTTCTCCATCTGGCATTACAAGTACACATATTTAAGACTACTTCTCAGAAGACTGCAAATACACTATTGCACCTATTTTCAAGAATAATAATTTTTTCCTCAGGTGTACCAAGAATATTGATGAGCCCATCAAATGCATTCTTCACTTCTATTGCTATGTTTTTCAGTTTTAGTATTTCCATTTGACTCTTTCTTATGGTTTCCAGCTGTCTGCTAAAATTACCTATGGGATGTGCATATTGTTCACTTTTTCCATTTCAATCTTTGAAATATTAATGACAGTAATTTAAAATTTTCTGTCTGATAGTTTTATTATGTAAGTCATAACTTTGGTTTTGTTAAATTCCTTTTATTTTGGCAGTGTGCCCATTTTTTCCTGCCATTATACACATCTTGTACATTTTGTTTAAAACTGATTATCTTGCTACTAAAGACTGAGTAAATGGTGGTTATGTCTTTAAATGAGAGTGACTGTCCCTTTGCTAGAGCTGGGATTTGCATCATTCTATTCAGGAGTTAAGCTAGGTTTGGGATTTGTTATTACCAAGGTTACTTGGCATCACAAGCTTCAAATTCCTCTAATATTCTCCTGTGTTTAGGATGGATAATACATGGATAGTCATTTCCTTTCAAATATCTTCTCCACACTCAACTTTAGGTCTTCTTTTTACACTGTGTTTCAGAGAATAGCTATCCTACACTTAGCACTTTAAGGCTTTTCTTCTGTAAGGGGAAAGGGAGAAGGATCCAGGTGATGACTCCTGCCTTTCTCAGAGTGATTCCTGTACTTTTTATGCTATACCTGTATCAGAAGAGATGCTTTCAGAGGACTCTAAACAATCTTTTTTTTTTTTTTGAGAATTCGCTGAAGTCTATGGAGAAAAACCTGTAATGCAAATTCCTCTCATATCTGCAGTCAATAGGGTTGCTATATTCTCTTTCCAGTGCACAACTGGCTTTATCAATTCAATTTAAAATTTCATCTAAATGGTGGTATCTGCTCCAGGAAAACAAGTGCTCACGTCTGCTCCTAAGTTTCACATTAGTTGCTTGCCCTATGACCTCAGTTCTCTGATGAATCCAAGAAAAGTTGTGAATCTGCAAACTGTCTAGTTTTTTTTTTTTAGTTGCTGTTCTACAGCTAGGAGTGATGCTTCTTTTCATTTTTTATGGAAAGAAAGGAGTTGGAAGTAAGCCTAAGTCTCCTGTTTAGTTATTAATTCATATGTTGTATCATATATTTCCTTATGAAAACATAATTATGCCCCACAAAATGCATCAGAATAAAAAGTCTTGATTAAAATATAAACAAATTCTAATAAAAATGTGAGTCAATTTAAACAATTTAAAAATTTATGTACTTTTGCAAGACCCCAATTCCCTAATGAACTGGTAAATATAATCACAGAAAAATTATCTATTAATTGTTAGAATTCATTGACTATTTTTGAGATTTTGGAAGATGAGAAGGATGAATATATTGCCTTTTTAAAAAGTTTATCTTTAAGTAGAAAGGAGAAGATGGAACAATAATCCCCCAAGTGAAAAACTTATCTAAAATTTTATGTTTGGGGAAATATTGAAGCAAATAATAAGAGAAAAAATCAACTTGCAAGCTATAACAACATTACAAGCTATTGGGCTGTGTGAAGAATAAATTTATTCATGGCCGTGTGAAGAATAAATTTATCAAGATAACCAAATTAATTTTCTTAGCAACATAGCCAAGGCAAAGTAATAAGCCATAATGTACTATGACCTTACACAGGTTATGGTTTTGCCCTCAATGAAATAACTTTAAAAATCCAAAGAATATTGTTTAGGACAATGTCAACATTTCCTTTAGTTCATATCACTATCGGTATGCCTAACACCCTCCCATGCTGGTAGGATCAGCATTACCAAAAAGTTTGCCATCCTCCTTTGGCCACAGTGCTTTATAATCGCAGTTCCATGTGAATATCTAGGTTTGCTTTTGGGAGAAAAAGCCAAAATTGTAGGTTTCACTTAGGCAATGTTTACTCAAAATGCAAGTATATAATATTCACTTTATTTAAAAATATCCTTGATGTGCAATATGTAATAATATGATATATTTTTATAACAAATACTGTTTAATTTGTTGTCTTTTTACAATTCAAAATAATGTTATATTTAAGACTTAGGAAATGTCTTCATCATTAAGCTGTTCTGTGAAAATACCTGGAGATGTATTCCCATTTCCTATTTATTTATCCCCCATGATATTTACAGATATTATACAATTTACTTTGTCAGATACTATACAATTTATTTTGCCATTCTTTTCTGAGCTCTAGGAATAACTTTAATAGCTTTCCTTCTGAAAATAACTTTTTTATTTTTTATTTCTCACAGGAAATGTCATGCTTAAGCAGTTCTAAGCTTACGTCTTTTGGATTATGTCTCTCACATGTCATTCAAACAACTCCAAATAGAGGCCAATTATGAGTCTGAAGTGTGACTCATCTGTGGCATATTTTTTTTAATTAGGTATATGTTGTCCATTCAACAGTCTGTCCATGCTAATGTCATGCTATCTCTAGTCAGGGATCATTTTTTAAAAATGAAAAAACATCAAAAATATCAATCTACTGAATATGTGTGAGCAGACACAAAGCAAAGTTTCTATATTGTTAAGTAGTCCAACGTTATGTTGCTGACATTGTTCACTACAAGCAATGTAACACAGAATAATGTTAAGACAAATGGAATAGCTGAAAAGAAACTAGGAACAAGGAAGAGGTGAGGAATGAGTGGAATATCCTCAATACTATATGCTGTTAAGAGCAAAAGACTGGGATCTCACTTGTTTAGATAGGTAAAATAGTTGCTCACTCATTTTCTTTGACTTCGATACATCATTTGATACTCTTCAATCTTCCACTCTAGATAAAATTCTCTGCTTCCTTACATATGGAGACATCCTGCTTCCTGCTTGTCCTCCAGCTCCCTGACCTTAGCTTTTCAGTCTTTTTTGCTATCTTCTTTTCTTCTGAGAGCAACATAAAACCTTCAGTTCTTGATCCTTTTCCATTCTTTCTCTGGATGCTCAGTTGGGTGTACCTATCTATTCTCATTATGAGGCATACCCCACTATACTTCCAATTCCAAGATGTCACTAAGTTCAGATTTATATCTAGCTGTTATGGACTGAAATATCCCTACTCTCCCAAATTCATTCATAGGGTGAAGCTCTAAACATCATTCTCAATGTATTTGGAGCTACAGTTTATAGGAGATAATTAAAGTTAAATGAAGTCATAAGAGTGGGGCCCTAATCCAACAGGACTATTATGTTATAAGAAGAGAAAGGCAGAAGGATAGCTTGTACTCTCGCCTCCATGTGAGAACACAGAGAGAAGTTGTCCACTGAAAGTCAGGAAAAAGACTATAACTAGAACCTGCCCATGCTGGCACCCTAATCTCAGACTTCCAGACACTAAAACTGAGAAAATGAATTTTTGTTGTTTATACAACCCAGTCTGTGATATTCTGTGATGGCAGCACTGGCTGACAACTCGTCACCTCTACCTGTATGATCAACAGATAACACTAGCCAAACACACCTAAATCCATACTTTCTACTGAACTTGCCCCTCCTTTTATATTCTATACCTCATAAAATAATATCAAGCCAGAAGACTGAGAGCAATTTGAGTTTTACTTTACCCTTCACCTTCTGACAGCCAACTAGTTATCAAATATCATAAGCTGTCTTATCAATATAGCCATAACTTAATCTCTCTCCTCTAGTAGAATATTAGATCTCATTTCCCATGTGGACTCTTTCAATAGATTGTTCACTTCAAGTAACTTTCCCACTTCAAGTTTTATACCTGAGAAATCAATCTGCTACTGTCATATAATCATTTAAAAATGCAAATCTACTAAGTCCTGACTACCCCCACCCCATGCACACTTGAAATGTTCAGTGATATCCATTCCTTATATAATGGTGAGTAAGCCTTCACTCCCCTTCTCTCTCCTCCCTCCCCATGATCTGAGTCCTGCCTGCCTTTCTAATTTATCTCCTGCTACTTCACATGCATCCTCCTCTAATTTATTTATATACCATGACTCAGTTCAAGACCCAGTTTGCCCCTAAGAAGTAGTTGTTTACCCCCTTTCCCTCAAAGAATTGAGTGACCTGGATTGAATGAAGGTATTGCTTACTGGTCTTTTTCACTGTAAAGCTGTAATCCCCTCAAGACACACATGTTCCTGGTTAGTTGTATTAAAATGTTTGGTATAGAGTGAGCACTTAATAAAGTTTGTTGACTAAATGACAAAATAAAAAATCATAACACTACTGAGGCTAGAATTAACACTGTGTAAATTAAAAATCCAGAATGATTAAAATAGAACAATGGTTAATTAAGTGGGATTATACTGAATAAAAACCATGTCTTCAAAACCTCATTTTGTTAAATAAAAATAACATAATGTAAAACTGTATATGCTGTTGATTAGTGTCCAGAAAAAATGAATGGATTGTGTGTATGTGTGTGTGTATGTATTGGCATGCACAGAAGATTTTAAGAAAATGTACTAAAACATTAGTAAAAGTTACTTCCTTATGGTGAGATCAAAGGTATATTTTATTTTTTGTTAAAAATTTGTGCATTTTTCAAGTATGCTAATGAAACAAATATGCTAATGGAAATTCTATAGCAAAACAAGATATTAAATGGCTTTAAAATGGTTTAAAAATTAAACAATCCATTTGATTTTTAAATTACGGTACAGTAAAGCTTTGATTTAATTTATGTCTTGGTTAAATTTCTTAGGGTTGAAAGAGTGATGCAAAATAAATAAACCATATGGGTGGAATTCAAAGAAACCAAGAGCAGAGAGCGAAGTCAAGATTCTGGCAACAGGCATCACGCAATAAAAAGAGGCATGCAGCCGCAGCTTCTTTCTATTTCTCTGAAGAGACCTAATCTCTTTATTCTGCTCTTTATACATCTCTTTCCTACAATCAGTCTCTCCTCTCTCTCTCTCTCTCTCTCTCTCATTTCTCTTTCTTTCTCCCAACTCTCTCTTATTTCTCTCTCTTCCCTCCCTTCATCTCTCCTATTCCTTTCTTCTCCTCTTTCCAGGCTTCCATCTTCATCTATTCCCTTTCCCCTCTTCTTGTCTTGCTCTTCCTCCTCCTCTCTGATCCTTTCTATTGACCTCTATCTCACCCTCCCTCAGCCCCTCCCCCTCTCCCTTATCTATTCTTCTCTCAGTCTTTCTGTCTCCCTCATCCCCTGGTCTTCTTCATCATTCCCTCTCCCTCATTCCCTCACCCTTTCCATCATTCTCTCTTCCTCATCCCTTCACTTCTTCTTCATTCTCTCTCCCTCTCCCTCATCCCCTTGCCCTCTTCATCATTCTCTCTCCATCTCTCTCTTATCTCCTCACTGTTTCCATCATTATTTCTTCCTCTCCCCCATCCTCTTTCCCTCTCACTGGTTTGGTATTCTCTGCTTTTCTTCCTATACACACAAACAAAACAAGGTTGAACTCTTTCATATTGAGTTTTCAATAACTTAATTCAAGTGATCACAGAGACTGAAACCTATGAGACCCAATTCCAAATTCTGAGAGAATCTTATTGTCCCAGCCTGGTGGACAATCACTGTGTTCAGATGGTTGGAGGAAGTGGCTTCTATAATTCCATTTTGCAAACATGGTTCCTTCTCCTATGGTTGAGAGTGGCAGTTTACAGGATAGAATAAACTCTGACAATAAATACCAATTGATACAGTAACAAAATAAATGGAAATGCAAAAGAATGTTTCCATTCATATATTTACTGAGTTTATGAGATTGCAGTTGAGAATGTACTATCTGAGATTTCTGAAAAGACAGTTCTCAAGTTGCTATTGCCTTTGAATTCCTAAATATAAAAAGAGCTAGGAATAACAACTGACAAGCTTAATTCATTCTACTGTGATGAAGATTATAGTGAATTAAAGGTAACTTGATTATAAAGCAACAAACTTTTGGAGATATAAAAGTAAACAATGGATAGTAACAAAAAGTAAGCAGTGCACGTCAACAGAGAACTATTTCCACCTGTACTGAAAACATAAATAGAACCTAAAGACAATACATGTCACAGTTAAAAACTCATTTCAGATCTTTAGAAAGTGGCTATAATACCTAAAATCCTCCAAGTGAATAACAAAAATAAACTCCACAATGTGCATATTAACTTGCAGTGATAAGCCATAAATAGGATGTTTCAAAATAGTGAAAATGGTTTATTTAGAAAGAAAAAGCATCATATTTCAGTTATGAGCTGGGTTTGCTCATTTGGCAAAAAATCTGAATAACTTAACAGTCAGTAATAAGCTGCAAATTAATTTGTGTGTGTGTTTAAACAAGAAAAGAACATTCATTTCATTATATTCTTCCCAAATTCTTGGGAAAATATGTAAATTTCTAAATGTTGCAGTTATGAATAACAGCCTAGTAATCTATAAAGAACAAAATTTTAAATAAGTACTAAAGTAGTGTACTTATCATGTAATTTTCAAAAAGTATTCTTCATTTTACATTTGAATATCATATTAACCAATTATTTAGGAAGAGAGGGGATTTTGACAGTTTTTTTAAATAATGAGTATATTATGGCTCCAAAGCTAGCACTGCCCATTCCTACTCATATGAGGATGTTAAGAGTTATATGTGGATATGATTTTATTTTATAATATGCTAGTATTATCTATTATCATATTTAATATCATTTACAATTTTAAAATATCTTCATGAAAGTCATATTAGTCAGACTAAGGAGAATGAACAATTCTCACTTTATAGATGAAAAAATGAAGTCTGAATTTCTTATCTAGTGCTTTCTGTGGCATACCATGCTGCCTGTGGATACTCCATTATTTGTTCTTCCTGAGACTGTGGGCTCCTCATTGGTCTCTTTTGTCTATTTGTTAATCTTCCAGAGGAAAAAAAAAAAAAGACTACTTTCTGCTCACATATTGTACTTCTTTATGTCTCTTGTACTTTCTTACCTACTCCTCAGAAAATTCTCAACTTCTTATTAATTCCATTCTTCATTTCTCAAGCCCATAGCAACAACAACAGAAACCCCTTGACTGATCACTCTTTCTTTTCAACAATAATCATTTACATCACACCAGTTAACATTTAATCATTGATATATTTCATTTAAAAATAAAATTATTATAGTTGGTCAGTTTTCTAGTTATTTTATATAAATCTTCAAATCATCCCGTTGGCTTGATTTGTTGATTTAACAATCTAGGCCAGGTGCCGTAGCTCACACCTGTAATCCCAGCATTTTGGGATGCTGAAGTAGGCGGATCATGAGGTTAGGAGTTCAAGACCAGCCTGGCTAACATGATAACACCCTATGTCTGTTAAAAATATAAAAATTAGCTGGACATGGTGGCACAAGCCTGTAGTCCCAGCTACTTGGGAGGCTGAGGCAGGAGAATCACTTGAACCTGGGAGGTGGAGGTTGCAGGGAGCCAAGACAGCACCACTGCACTCCATCCTGGGAGACAAGAGACCCTTGTCTCAAAAACATCTAGGACAATATAATCTTAAGAATGGAGACTGAAGGCTACTGAGAACGCAAACATAATCTTCAAAAATCACCCCTGTGTTGGCTGGGCTTGGTGGCTGACACCTGTAATCCCAACACTTTGGGAGGCCAAGGCAGGCAGATCACAAGGTTAGGAGTTCAAGACCAGCCTGACAAACATGGTGAAACCCTGTCTTTACTAAAAATACAAAAATTAGCTGAGCATGATAGCGTGCTCCTGTAATCCCAGCTACTCAGGAGGCTAAGGCAGGAGAATCACTGAAACCAGGAGATGGGTTGCAGTGAGCCGAGATTGCGCCACTGCACTCCAGCCTGGGCAACAGAGTGAGACTCCATCTCAAAAAAAAAAAAAATCACCCATGTGTTTATGAATGAAGAATTCTAAATTCTAATTCTATGCTCCTCAAAGTCACTGAAGCCTGCATTTTGATAACTTTGTGTCAAGTTCCAATTTAAAAAGCTGAGATGGAGGCATCTAAAATTATATAGAATGCATTAAATTTAAGTTAGACTTATAATATTAAATATTTTCAGCCCATTATTAATCAAGGGCTCATATTTCCAAAATATTGCTTGCTTGCTAGTCGTCACATATTTGTCCAAAGTAAAATACACATAATTTTGCATCATTAATATACTGAGACAAAGAATAAGCTAATTTGCTACCATCTGTGCTGGTAACAGCTCAACACAAGTAGATACTGATTAATTTCATTTTGTCTGGCACCTCTGAGTTTGTACCTAAAACATTCATATTTTCCCAATACCTTTTAAGTGTTTACAGTCATATGTTCTTAATTATGTAAAATACTAGGATAAATATAATAATTTTTAAATTTAAAGAAAGAACACAGATATTCTTTTTAGGCAGGAGAGCACAAACTCATGACATTAACGAGGTAAATATTGAGGATAAAAACTGATTGCAATTAGGAACATTTAAAATATGTGACAGTAAAATGCTTCCTGTAGATATTATTATCTGTTTTAAATTTAAGTTTTCTTTCATTTCTTCCAAAGACAGTATAACTAGTGTAGGAGAAGGCAATGTGGTGAATAACAGAAATTTTCAAATAGACAGTAATAGTTTTAAAAATTCAAAATAAGGCCAGCATGGTGGCTCATGCCTGTAATCCCAGCACTTTGGGAGGCTGAAGTGGGCAGATCATGAGGTCAGGAGATTGAGACCATCCTGGCCACGGTGAAACACCATCTCTACTAAAATACAAAAAGTTAGCTGGGCGTGGTGATGTGCATCTGTAGTCCCAGCTACTCAGGAGGCTGAGGCAGAGGAATCACTTGAATCTGGGAGACGGAGGTTGCAGTGAGCGGAGATCGTGCGACTGCACTCCAGCCTGGTGAAAGAGCAAGACTCTGTCTCAAAAAAAAAAAAAAAAAAAAAAAATTCAGAATGAAATGGGAAAAATCGTTCCCTGATAGCTGTGTTTTCTCCCCGGGGGAATGTTGGAAAGCCACAGAGAGATTCCTGAAAGGACTAGGAATCAGTGACATCAACAAATATCAGTGTAGCAGACACATCTTATTTATATAGTGGCAGAACCCCACCTATTGACTGGAAGTACCTACATCAGCAAGGAGATTTTCTAAGTTCAGTAATGATGTCATGCTTTAGGACTTATCAAGAAGCAGGAATTAACTAATTTAATTTTTTATTGTTAAATGTTTAACAAAAATTGGTATTTTTTTCTTTTACAACTTAAATTCACTAAATTAGATTTATTCTGATGGCAGTAATTCATATTTTAAGTTGCTAAGCAAAACAAAGTAGAAGAATGGAAGCATTTCAAACTCTAGTATTAGAAAAGAAGTACTATAACTTTTATTTTCCTTTTTTAATTTGTGCCCACATATATGAGGCATTGTTTCTTCCATTAAATATTTACCTATCTATAAAGACTGGATACATATTTTTCAGAAGATAATATGCATGTTTTGTTTCATTTTTCTATTCAACGTACGTGCCAATATGGAAAATTGTATATTTTCTCTATGGGTATATTTTGAGTCAGGTAGATAAAGAGAGTTATTAGAAAGACAGAAAGTAGTTAAAAAAAATAGAGGAATGAGCCAAGATGGCTGACCTGACACAGCCAGGAGAAACATCTCTCACAGAGAAACCCAGACACTGGGAAGACTAGCACAGTTCCAGTAGACATTCAGATGGAAGGCATTGAGAGTAGATGGAAGGAGAATGAAGACACCGGACTGAAGCGGGAGGTATCTGGAAATCCTGGCATGGGGCTGTTGAGCCCTGGGACCCACTCCTGCCCTGCAGTGACTACTGGGGAAGGGGTGAGTTTAACAGGTGAGTAGTGGTGCACCCTTGCTACAGACTCCTGTAATCCTAGTTGTAGGAGACCTCAGGATCCCCATAAAAAGGTTATCTGGCAGCAAGAGCTACATAGAGAGATGCCAGTGGCAGGACTCCAACCTGTGCATAGCTTAGAATGCTTGTCAGAGGAATGGCTGCAGTGGAGCATGGCCAGGGATGTTTATCCCCCAAGGCTCACCAAGCTCCTCTAAGTGGCTTCTGTATTTGGGTGACTGTTGGATTGGGAGCAGGGTGGGCCTGCCCATGTTTCAGAGCCATTCCTATCTGAGCAACCTCTCTTGGTGCTGGCCTCTCCTGGAGCCCTAGCCTGGTCGCTCCCGCTTGCAGTGCAGCATGAAATGCCCAACCAGGGCAGTCCATGCCTAGCTATCCAAGAAGCCCAGCAGACTGGACTCTACCAACATAGCCAGCCCACCCACAGCCTCTTCTCACTGCAGCCTCCCCTCACTGCTTTGCCAGTGAGTGCGCAAGGGTCAACTGACCTCGCCAACCCTCTTCCAACAGCAGGCATGTGAGTGTGCACACCACCACCCCACTGCTGCTGGCATGAGCACTCTCCACTGCCTTGCTCACCCCTGCCAGCACTCCACCATCACTGAGGTCTGGGCAGCCCACTGCACAGTGGTGGGTGCAACTGCATGCACAGATTCCAGAACCAGCAGCCGACCCCTGCTGTGCCGCATCTACTCCCACCCAAGTGAGCACAGTGTACACCAGTGCACCCACCCCGTCAGCGTCTCACCCCTACTAGTGCACCACCCCACTGACATGAAAGCACCCGAATGCAAGGCCACAGTGACTGGCGAGCACAAATGAGCACTGATACCACTGTCAACAACCCTATGAAGCACCTCAGCCAGCATTCCTCTTGAAGTGTTGGGGCCACCTTGTCAGGATCATTTCAGCACCTCTAGGGCTAAGGTTCATAACCTTAAGGGGCCAGAGAACACAGCTGGGGACATCCTGGCCCCCTGGAATTTTTCATAATCAAAGCCAGTCAACTAAAAGCATCCTGTACCACAATCAGACCTCAAAGAGCTTCAAAGAAAATAAAAGCCAAAGGCTTTGTTCAGAGGTCAGTAACTTCAAAGATTAAGGGAAAATCCTTTAAACAGCATAAAAACTCTAGTAACACAAAAAGCCAGTGTCTTCTTACCTCCAAATGACCACACTAGATCCCGGGCAATGTTTCTGTACCAGGTTAAAATGGCTGAAATGACAGACACAGAATTCAGAACATACACAGGAATGAAGATCATCAAGATCCCGGAGAGAGTCAAAATCCAGTCTAAGGAATCCAGGAAATACAATAAAAACATACAGGAGCTGAATGAAGAAATGATCGTTTTAAGATAGATCCAAACGAATCTGACAGAGTTGAAAAACAATACAATAAATCCATAACACAACCACAAAATATTAACAGTAGAACTGACCAAGCTGAGGAAACAATCTCAGAGCTCAAAGACTAGTTCTCCAAATTAACTTAATTAGATATACAAAAGAATAAAAAGAACGAACGAAACCTCCGAGAAATATGACATTATGTGAAGAGACCAAATGTATACCACATTGACATTGCAGAAAAAGAGACAGAGAAAGAGAGAGAGAAAATGGAAAACATATTTGAGGATATAGTAAACAAAAATTTCTCCCACGTCACCAGAGAGGCTAACATTCATATTCAAGAAATGAAGAGAACTCCTGCAAGATACTATGCAAGACAACCGTCCCTAAGACACATACTCATCAGATTTTCCAAGGTCATTATGAAAGAAAAATATTAAAGGCAGCAAGAGAGAAGGGGCAGGTCCCCTACAAAGGAAATCCCATCAGGCTAACAATGAAACTTTCAGAAGAAACCCTTTAAACCAGAAAAGATGGGCGGGCCCATGTTCAGCATTCTTAAAGAAAAGAAACTTCAACCAAAATTTCAGATCCAATCAGACTAAGCCTCATAAGTGAAGGAGAAATAAAATTCTTTTCAGACAAGCAAGTACTAAGAGAATTTAGTAGCACTAGACTTGTCTTACAAGAAGTCCTTAAGAAAGTCCTAAATGTAGAAATAAAACATCATTACTGGCTACCACAAAAACACAACTAAGTGCAAAGTCCAGTGATACTATAAAGCACCTACAATCAAGTCTGCATCATACTAAGCTAACAACATGATGGCAGAATCAGATACCCACTTAACAACATTAATCTTGAAAGTAAACTGGGTAAATGCCCCAATTAAAAGACCTAAAGTGGCAAGTTGAATAAAAAATAAACATGCAACTAAACAATACTATCTTAAAGAGACCTCTCTCACAGGCAAGAAGACCTAGAGGATCAAAGTAAAGAAATGAAGAAGTATCTACCAACTAAACATAAAATTAAAAATATCAGAAGTTGCTATTCTAATTTAAAACAAAACAAACATTAAACCAAGAGTGATCAAAAAAAGACAAGTAAGGGCATTACATAATTGTACATACAAGAAGACCTAACTATCCTAAATATATATGCACCCAACAGAGGAGTATACAGATTCATAAAACAAGTTTTCAGAGAACTACAAAAGACTTAGATACAGTTGAAGACTTCAACACCTCCTGCTAACATTAGACAAATCATCAAGGCAGAAAACTAACAAAAATATCCAGGACCTGAATTCAATACTTGACCAAATGGACTTAACAGATATCTACAGAACTCTTCACCCCAAAACAACAGAATATACATTCTTCTCATCTACACATGAGATGTACTGCAAAATCAAACCACAATCAGCCATGAAACAATTGTCAGCAATATCCAAAAAACTGAAATCATACCAACCACACTCCCAGACCACAGTTCTTAAAATAGAACTATCATTTAACCCAGCAATCCCATTGTTGGGTATATACTCCCACCAAATAATTGTTCCCACCATTAAAAACATACACATTTGTATATTCATCATAGCACTATTCACAATAGCAAATACATGAAATCAACTTAAATGCTCATAAAATGGTAGACTGGATAAATAAAATGATATATATATAGCCTAGTCTAGACTAGGCTATAGTTGGCAATAGATGCTCTAAGAATATATATGGAAACAATTTTGACCTTAATGTGTTGTATTGCTGTCTTAAAGTTGACACACACACACACACACACACACACACACACATATATACACATACCATGGAATACTATGCAGGCATAAAAAAGCAGGTGGATCACTTGAGGTCAGGAGTTCAAGACCAGCCTGCCTAACATGATGAAACCCCATCTCTACAAAATATAAAAAGGGCATGGTGGCAGGTAGCTGTAATCCAAGCTACTCAGGAGGCTGAAGCAGGAGAATCACCTAAACCCACGAGGCAGAAGTTGTAGTGAGCCGAAATTGTGCCACTGCACTCTTGCTGGGAAACAGAGTGAGACTCCATCTCAAAAGAAAAAAAAAAAAGGAGATCATGCCCTTCGCAGCAACATGGATGGAGCAGGAGTCCATTATCCTAATCCAGGAAGACAAAACCAAATATCAGATGTTCTCACTTAAAAGTGGGAGACAAATACTGAGTACATATGGACTCAAAGAAGGGAAAGATAGACACTAGTGCCTACTTGAGGGTGGAGGGTGGGAGGAAGTTGGGATCAAAAAACTACATATGGGGTATTATCCTTATGACCTAGTTGATTAAATAATCTCTATTACCAAACCCTCATAACATGCAATCTTCCTATATAACAAACACGTACATATGTCCCAAACCTAAAAGATTAAAATATAATAAATAATAAAAAGTAACCCCAGAGAGAAACTGTTAGCAGAAGTGGTAATATAATAAGGTCATACAGGAATATGATATAGAATTATATTCCAAGATCATGGATAACACAAATGTTCCCAAAGGAGAACTGAGTGAAAAGAGAACATACATCAAAATAATACGAGCCATCTATGACAAAACCATACTCGGTATGAGTGAATGGGCAAAAGCTGGAAGCATTCCCCTTGAGAACCAGAACCAAAAAAGATGCCCACTCTCATCACTCCTATTCAAAATGGTACTGGAATTTGGAGCTTATCCTGTCTCTAAAGAGAGAAAAATTTTAGTTGACTCCACCAACTGTAATGAGATTCTAATTAAGCATAATGAAGTGAATAACAAGTTGAGGATGAACATCCAGATACTACAATTTGATGACCACGGGAATAGTTGGGAGGTACTGAGAGAGGGGTAGGGATGGAATAGGAGTGGAAACCTGAAGGGCTCTATCTTTGCATTGAATACAAGATAGATTTACTCATGTGTCTTCAAGTCTAGACTAGGCTATAGTTGGCAATAGATGCCCTAAGTCTACATATGGAAACAATTTTGACCCTAATGTATTGTATTGCTGTCTTTAAGTTGACATTCAAGTGTAAAAAGAGTAAACAATGCTCCTTCTACAAACAAAATCTAAAGTATAGAAGTACATAAAGAAAATGTTAGCTTTCCGTTCTCTATCTCCCAACCACCACCTCTTAATCCTACACTGTAACATAGGTATAGCAATGTAACTATAATATCAATTTTTAAGAGTTTGGTGAGTATTTTTCTAGGTCTTCTCCTAAGTATATAAATTCCTTCTTGGTGAATAAAGAACACATCCCTCATATGGAGTTAATTTCAACAAACTCAATTCAGAATATAATACTAACACAACTTGAAAATATGATGTTTAGAAATCAAAGGAACTATACAGAATACCTAATCACAACCTTTCATATTTCCATTTATGGTTCCCACAGTTTCTATGGGTAAAGCATTTGGGCCATTTAGCTATATCATCACAAAACCAAACTCACAAAACAAAAATCAAGGTGTTCCCCAGGACTTGCTCCTTTCTGGAGTTTAGAATTATCTCTTGAGCTTGCATAATTGGTGAGAAATTCAGTTCCTTGCAGTTGTAGTAATGAAGTCCCTGTTTTCTTGTGGGCAGTCAGAGCTGCTCACAAAGTCTAAAGGCCTCTCACAGTGCCTTGCCAAAGAGTCCTATCGTGATATGGCAACTTACTACTTCAAGGCCAATAGGAGCATCTCTCTCACTAGCAATGTCTCAGTTACTCCTTGAAGAGCTTACCTGATCAGGTGCACCTAAGATAATCTCCTTTTTTAATTAACTCAAAATCCAGCTGATTTGGGACCTTAGTATACCTACAAAATCTCTTCATATTGGTCATAAAATTGAATCTAGTCACAGTTATAATATCCCATCACATCCACAGGTCCTTTCATACCCAAAGGGAGGGAATGACAAAAAAAAATGTGAGTCACTGAGAGCCATCTTACAAGTCTGCCCATCACAATCTCAATACCAATATGCAACACTTCAGTAGTATCAACTGAAAGTTTGGATATTTAATCTCCTACCTGGTTATGTTCTGAACATCATAGTTTTTGAAGTCTACTAAAACTTCTTCCTGGCTTCTTAGTTTGGTAATTTTCACTTGCAAATTGACAATTACCTGCAAGATAAATCTGGGCTGAATGTTGGGCTCTCCACTCTATGCTTACCTTCTTTCCAGTATCTGGGCTCCTCATGTGCCCCCTACCATGGTTGTTTGATTTTCAAACACAGATTCGCTGTGGTGTGTTTTAAAATTTATTTTTATCTAAAAAATACTAACCAGTTTTTATGATAGTTCTCATTAATATGCTAATTTTAAAATGCTAACAGGATAATCCACTATTATTGGAACACACAGTCCATTTTTCTGATATTTTATGAAATTTTATTCACAAATAGTTATAACCACTTTATAAGATTCAGCACATCAAAAAGAAGTTATCAACTGGAACAATCTGAAGGAAAGTTTATCTTTTAATCAGTCAAATTTGTGATGAATAAATTAAAAAACAGATTAAAAATCAGCTTTTAATTTTAATCATCTACTTAATGTAAATTTGATTTATAATATCCCACAACCCTAATGACACTCAGCAAAAAATTTAGGGTATACATCAAACATGCTTTTTAAAAAATTCTTCTCTAGAAAACAATCAGTAATTCACATGTTTCCTGATAACTAATCATTAATAAATGCAATTTTCATTTGAAGTTCAATGAGGTTTTGTAATTAAGAATCTCAGAGGATTATTCTAATGTAAAACGTTTATGAAGCAAACTATGCTCAGCATAGTTACCACCAGATTTGCACTCTAAAAGTTCTGTTTATGATTAACATCCAAATGTGAGGAAGGTATTTTTGCGTGCCTACTGAATTAATGTACCCATGTTCTTCAAAGTTTTAAACATTAGGCAGATACCTCTGATTGCATATCATCATCCATCATGGGGCTACTCGTTACATGGTCATTGGACAGGCATCATCAGCATCTTCTACTTAATCTAAGAAGAGAATTCTAAAGCACCCAACTGCTAGACCTACTGAATCAAAATCTCTAACTGTTATACTTGGAAATCTGTGTTGAACCACCTCTCCAGGTGATCCTTACACATGCAAAAGTTAGAGAAACATTTACCTAGCTTCTTTTGATAGCAGCAGTTGTTTTTAACTACAAAAAAAAACAAAAGTATTTAAGTAAAATTTTCCTCTTACTTATATTTGAGCCCATCTGTGAATTAGTAATTAGCTGTCCCATCAAGAAGAGAAGGGATAATAAACTGACTGCATGCTTAGATAAGCCTCTGAGAGAAAGAGCAAAGGGCCCAAGCTTGAATGTAGATTCCAGTATTATTTCTCATTTCAACATCATGGTTTAGGGCTATAAATTTCACAATAGTGCAAACAACTGAAGAATAAATCAAAGACACTAGCACTTCAGTCTTGCAGATTATGTAGCGAAGAATTTTCTAAGGTATTTTAAAAATGTCATAGAGGGCACAGGTTTCCAGGATGCCAAAAATAACACAGAATAAATGCATAAGCCTGAAAATAAAAATCACAACAAATAAAAAATATGATACGAATCAAACTCCCAAAACTATAAGTAGACGAGTATCTTCCTTGTGACTACTTTAAAACTAAGGTAATTATTGCTTGTATATCAATACCAATATAACAGCAATGTCACCAACCAATAATTTTAAATCATTTTCGATATAACCACCATAAAAGTTTTACATTTAATTAGCTAAAATGACTGAAGACAAAATTCAAAATATATGTAGTAATTAAAGATGCTAAATGCAGAGAAACAATTTGAAAACTGAAACATGCACAAGGTATGATCAATTTTCTGCAGAGTGACGGAATTCTAAAGGAGTAGATTACACAGATCCCCTGTTAAAAGTTACTAAATTTGACATACCATATTTTCTAATTTTAAAGACACACTTAGGGATTATTAAATATTTTTTTCTGAGACTACAAGCAATAAAGTAATATGTAAAATACTGATATCACTGAGCTCACTATCTATCTAGTATGTGTATTTATTTGCTTAGCATTGTGTAAAGATTCATTCTCAGAGAGGGATCCAAGATGGCCAATTAGGAGCAGCTCATTATTGCAGCTCACAGTGAAAGCACGGAGGGTAAGTGGACACCACATTTCCAGACAGATTTTTATTGCCCACTGACCAGGAGATTCCCAGGCAGAGGAGCCCCACGGGTCACCAGTGCGGCTGGTTTGGCCAGCGCAGCTGTTTTGGCCAGGGTGGCTGTTTTGGCTGGTGTGGCTGTTTTGCCAGTACCCCGGCACGGCGGTTCTTGGTACAAAATACACAGGTCCGGGAGCCATTTTAGCTGGCGACTGGGGCTCCGGAAAGGCACAGTCACCCATTCATCTGATTAAAAGGGGACTGAAACACGGAGCCAGGCCAGGAGATTACCAGACAAAAAAGCGCCATGAATCTCAGCGTCACTGTTTCAGCTGGCGCAGTGGGTCGCCGCACGGGAAATCACACAGATCCCAGAGCCTTTTCAGCAGGCGACTGGAACACCTGGGAGACAGTCGCCCATTCAACTGAAAAAAAGGCTCTGAGGCAGGGAGCCAGGTGATCAGGCTTAGATAGTCCCACCCCAACAAAAAAACAGCAATTGGAAACGCTCTGGACTGGGAGTTTCACAGCAAGCACAGCTGAACCCAGGACAGTCCAGCTCTGTGGGGGAGGGGTGTCTGCCATTACTGAGGCAGTCCACCACTATGGAGGTAGTTTGCCATTGACGAGGCAGCCCACCATTACAGAGGAGTCCGCCATTATAGAGGTGGGCCGCCATTGCTGAGGCAGTTCTAACTACACCCTTATAAACAGGACTGCAGGGAAGTTCACACGGCAGCTGGGCAGAGCCCACAGCAGCTCAGCAAAGCCTCTGCAGGCAGACAGTGACTAGGCTGCCTCCTCGCTAGGCAGGGCAGCCCTGAAAAAAAGGCAGCACCACAACAGAAACTCATAAAGCCCTAACTCCCAGGGACAGAGCACCTGGGAAAAAAAAGGGGTTTATGAGTTCTGCTGCAGCAGATTTAAATGTACCTGCCCAGCAGCTCAGAATGAACAACAGAGCTCACAACTTAGCACTTGAGCTCCTATAAAGGACAGACTGTCTCCTCAAGCAGCTCCCTGACCCCCATATATCCAAAGAGTCACCTCATAAAGGAGAGCTCAGAATGACATCTGGCGGGTATGCTTCTGCGACAAAGATAGCAGAAGAAGAAACTGGCAGCAACCCTTACTGTTCTGCACCCACTGCAGGTGATCCCCAGGCAAGCAGGGCCTGGAGTGGACCTCAGCAGTCCTACAGCAGAGGGGCCAGACTGTTAGAAGGAAAACTAAGAAAATGAAAGAAATAACTTCATCATCAACAAACTGGATATCCACTCAGAGACCCAATCTGAAAGTCAACAACTACAAAGAAGACAGGTGGATAAATCCACAAAGATGGGAAGAAACCAGCACAAAAAGGATGAAAACACCCGAAACCAGAACACCTCTCCTCCTACAAGGGATCACAAGCCCTCACCAGCAAGGAAACAAGGATGGATGGAGAATGAGTGTGATGAAATGACAGAATCACACTTCAGAAGGTGGGTAATAAGAAACTTCTGTCAGCTAAAAGAACATGTTCTAACCCAATGCAAAGAAACTAAGAAGCCTGAAAAAAGATTCGATAAAATGCTAATGAGAATAAACAACTTAGGAATATAAGTGAATTGATGGAGCTGGAAAACACAACATGAGAACTTTGCGAAGCATACACAAGTTTCAACAGCGAAATTGACCAAGCAGAAGAAAGGATATCAGAGGTCGAAGATCAACTAAATGAAATAAAATGAGAAGGCAAGATTAGAGAAAAAACGGTAAAAAGGAATGAACAAAGTCTCCAAGAAATATGTGACTATGTGAAAAGACCTAATCTATGTTTGATAGGTGTACCTGAATGTGACAGAGAGAATGAATCCAAGCTCGAAAATACTCTTCAGGATATTATCCAGGAAAACTTCCCCAACTTAGCAAGGCAGGCCAATATTCAGGTTCAGGAATATAGAGACCACCACAAAGATACTCCTCGAGAAGAACAACCTCAAGGCACATAATCGTCAGATTCACCAGGGTTAAAATGAAGGATAAAATGCTAAGGGCAGCCAGAGAGAAAGGTCGGGTTACCCACAAAGGGAAGCCCATTAGACTCACAGCAGATCTCTCAGCAGAAACCCTACAAGCCAGAAGAGAGTGGGGGCCAATATTCAACATCCTTAAAGAAAAGAACTTTCAACCCAGAATTTCATACCCAGCCAAACTAAGCTTCATAAGTGAGGGAAAAATAAAATCCTTTGCAAACAAGCAAGTACTCAGAGATTTCATCACCACCAGGTCTGCTTTACAAGAGCTCCTGAAAGAGGCACTAAAATAGAAAGGAACAACCAGTACCAGCCACTCCAAAAACATACCAAATGGTAAAGAGCATCAACACAATGAAGAAACTGCATCAACTAACCAGCAAAACAGCCAGCTAGCATCAAAATGGCAGGATCAAATTCACACATAACAATATTAACCCTAAACGTAAATGGGCTAAATGCCCCAAGCAAAAGACAGACTGGGAAACTGGATAAAAAGTCAAAACCCATCAGTGTGCTGTATCCAGGAAACCCATCTCACATGGGCAAGGATACACAAAGACTCAAAATAAAGGGATGGAGGAAGATTTACCAAGCAAACGGAGAGCAAAAAAAACAAGGAGTTGCAATTCTTGTCTCTGATAAAATGGACTTTAAATCAACAAAGATCAAGAGACAAAGAAGGACACTACATATAGGTAAAAGGATCAATGCAACAAGAAGAGCTAACGATCCTAAATATATATGAACCCAATTTAGGAGCACCCAGCTACATAAGACAAGTTCTTAATGACTTACAAAGACACTTAGACCCACACAATAATAGTGGGAGACTTGAACACCCCATTGTCAATATTAGACAGATCAACAAGACAGAAAATTAACAAGTATACCCAGGACTTGAACTCAGACCTGAACCAAGCAAACCTAACAGACATTTACAGAACTCTCCACCCTAAATCCATAGAATATACATTCTTCTCTGCACCACATGACACCTATTCTAAAATTGACCACATAATTGGAAGTAAATCATTCCTCAGCAAATGCAAAAGAACAGAAATCATAACAAACTGTCTCTCAGACAACAGTGCAATCAAGTTAGAACTCAGAATTCAGAAACTAACTCAGAACCACACAGCTTCATGGAAAATGCACAACTGGCTCTTGAATGTTTACTGGATAAACAATGAAATGAAGGCAGAAATAAAGATGTTCCTCAAAATCCATGAGAACAAAGACACAACATACCAGAATCTCTGGGACACATTTAAAGCAGTCTCTAGAGGAAAATATAAGGCAATAAATGCCCACATGAGAAACAAGAAGAGACCTAAAATTGACATCCTATCATCAAAATTGAAAGAGCTAGAGGAGCCAGACAAAAAAAAACTCAAAAGCTAGCAGAAGACAAGAAATAACTAAGATCAGAGCAGAACTGAAGGAGATAGAGACACAAAAAGCCCTTGAAAAAAATCAATAAATCCAGGAGCTGGTTTTTTGAAAAGATTAATAAAATAGACCACTAGCCAGATTAATAAAAAAGCAAAGAGAAAATAATCAAATAGATGCAATAAAAAACGATAAAGGGGATATCACCACAGATTCCACAGAAATTCAAACCATCATCAGAGATTATTACAAACAACTCTATGCACATCAACTAGTAAACCTGGAAGAAATGGATAAATTCCTGGACACTTGCATCCTCCCGAGACTAAACCAGGAAGAAGTAGAAACTCTGAATAGACCAGTAACAAGGTCTGAAGTTGAGGCAGCAATTAAGAGCCTACCAAACAAAAAAAGCCCAGGTCCAGATGGGTTCACAGCCGAATTCTACCAGACATACAAAAAGGAGCTGGTACCATTCCTTCTGAAACTATTCCAAACAATTCAAAAAGAGGGAATCCTTCCCAAATCATTTTATGAGACCAATATCATCCTGATATCAAAACCTGGTAGAGACTCAGCAAGAAAAGAAAACTTCAGGCCAATATCCATGATGAACATAGATGCAAAAATTTTCAATAAAATACTGGCAAACCAATTGCAACAGCACATCAAAAAGCTTCTCCACTATGATCAACTAGGATTCATCCCTGGCATGCAAGGCTGTTATAAAATATGCAAATCTATAAACATAATTCCCACATATACAGAACCAAAGACAAAAACCATGATTATCTCAATTGATGCAGAGAAGGCCATTGACAAAATCCAACAGCCCTTTATGCTAAAAACCATCAATAAACTAGGTATTGACGGAACGTATCTCAAAACAATAAAAGCTATTTACAACAAACCAACAGCCAATATCATACTGAATGGGCAAAAACTAGAAGCATTCTCTTTGAAATCTGGCACTAGACAAGGATGCCCTCTCTCAACACTCCTATTCAGTACTGTACTGGAAGTTCTAGCCAGAGAAATCAGGCAAGAAAAAGAAATAAAGTGTATTCAAATAGGAAAGGAAGAAGTGAAATTGCCTCTATTTGCACAGGACATGACTGTATATCTAGAAAACACCATCGCCTCAGCCCAAAATCTCCTGAAACTGATAAGCAACTTCAGCAAAGTCTCATGATACAAAATCAATGTGCAAAAATCACAAGCATTCCTATACACCAATAACAGACTTAAAGACAGCCACATCAAGAATGAACTGCCATTCACAATTGCTATAAAGAGAATAAAACACCTAGGAATACAACTAACGAGGAACAAAAAGGACCTCTTCAAGGAGAACTACAAACCACTGCTCAATGAAATAAGTGAAGACACAAACAAATGGAGAAACATTCCATGTTCATGGTTAGAAAGAATCAATATCGTGAAAATGGCCAAACTGCCCAAAGTAATTTACAGATTCAACGCTATCTCCATCAAGCTACCAATGACCCTCTTCACAGAACTGGAAAAAAACACCTTAAACTTCATATGGAACCAAAAGATTGCCCGCATAGCCAAGTCAATTCTAAGCAAAAAGAACAAAGCAGGAGGCATCACACTACCGGACCTCTAACTATACTACAAGCCTACAGTAATCAAAACAGCATGGTACTGGTACCAAAACAGAGATATAGACCAATGGAACAGAACAGAGGCCTTGGAGGCAACACAACACACCTACAACCATCCGATCTTTGACAACCCTGACAAAAACAAACAATGTGGAAATGAGTCCCTGTTTAATAAATGGTTTGGGAAAACTGGCTACCCATGTGCAGAAAGCAGAAACTGGACCCCTTCCTGACACCTTACACTAAAATTGACTCCAGATGGATTAAAGACTTATACGTAAGACCTAACACCATAAAAACCCTAGAAGAAAATCTTCACAAAACCATTCAGGACATAGGCGTAGGCAGGGACTTCATGACCAAAACACCAAAAGCATTGGCAACAAAAGCCAAAATGGACAAACAGGAGCTAATCAAACTCCACAGCTTCTGCACAGCAAAAGAAACAGTCATTAGAGTGAATCAGTAACCAATAAAATAGGAAAAAATTTTTGCAGTCTACCCATTTGACAAAGGACTGATATCCAAAATCTACAAAGAACTAAAACAGATTTACAAGAAAAAAACAAGCCCATTCAAAAGTCAGCGAAGGATATGAACAGACACTTTACAAAAGAACACATACATGAGGCCCACAAACATATGAAAAATGCTCATCATCACTGGTCATTAGAGAAATGCAAATCAAAACTACATTGAGATACCATCTCACAACAGTTAGAATGGCGATCATTAAAAAATCTGGAGACATCAGATGCTGGAGAGGATGCGGAGAAATAGGACACTTTTACACTGTTGGTGGGAGTGTAAATTAGTTCAACCATTGTGGAAGACAGTGTGGCAATTCCTCAAGGACCTAGAAATAGAAATTCCATTTGACCCAGCAATCCCATTACTGGGTATATATCCAAAGGATTATAAATCGTTCTACTATAAGGACACATGCACACGAATGTTCATTGCAGCACAGTTTACAATAGCAAAGACCTGGAACTGACCCAAATGCCCATCGATGATAGACTGGACAGGGAAAATGTGGCACATATACACCATGGAATATTATGCAGCCATCAAAAACGATGAGTTTGTGTCCTTTGTAGGGACATGGATGAACCTGGAAACCATCATTCTCAGCAAACTGACACAAGAACAGAAAATCAAACACCACATGTTCTCACTCATAGGCGGGTGTTGAACAATGAGAACATATGGACACAGGGAGGGGAGCATCACATGCTGGGGTCTGTCAGGGAGAAATAAGAAAGGGACAGCAGGGGTTGGGGAGTTGGGAAGAGATAGCATGGGGAGAAATACCAGATATAGGTGATGGGGAGGAAGGCAGCAAATCACACTGCCTTGTGTGTACCTATGCAATAATCTTGCATGTTCTTCACATGTACCCCAAAACCTAAAATGCAATTTAAAAAAATTAAAAGGAACTTATTAAAGAAGAAATAGTTATCCAGCCAAAAAAAAAAAGATTCATTCTCTTTGCCATCAATAACATATATTTGAAACATAACTGCTAAAAGTATGTTTCTTACCAACAGAAAAGTTTTAATACCCTACTACTTCAATGATTAGAGGTAACAGAGTGATAGCAGATGAATTTTAGTGACACTGGTTCTCTCAAAAATGGATTTCTCCTTCAATCTCCTTAGCACCATCTTTAGAAGTCAAGTTGATAAAAGTTTGCTATTTCAAGGGAATTGAAATATTTACTTTATTTACATACTCTATAGCAAAGTAATAACAATTAGTAATAATTCTATGGAGAAAAAATAAAGGTATTAATATTAGTCTATAATTCATTAAAAGTCTAATGAAAAGTATTAATATTAGTCCTTTAATTAGAAAAATTAAAGGTATGTATTAGTCTGTTCTTTCATTGCTATAAAAAATTACCTGAGACTGGATAATTTATAAAGAAAACTTTAACTGGCTCAGTGTTCCACAGGCTGTACAGTAGTACAGTGGCTTCTGCTTCTGTGAAAGCCTCAGGAAACTTACAATCATGGTGGAAGCTGAAGAGGAAGCAGGCATGTCTTACATGGTCATAGAAGGAGGAAAAGGAGGATGAAAGTGATAGACACGTTTAAACAACCAGATCTCACAATAATTCACCCACACTATCATGAGAATGGCATCGAGAGAATATTGCTAAACCATTCATGAGAAACCTCTCTTATGATCCAATCACTTACCACCAGGCCCCAAATCCAACATTAGGGATTATAGCAACATGAAATTTGGGTAAGGACACAGATACAAAACACATCAGCAGGTAACAAGACTTTGTATTCAACAATAATTAAAAGAAAATTAAGAGGAGTGACATCAGCAAGATGGTAGAAGATACTTCAGCATCAATCCCCTCACAAAAAGTACGACTATTCAAAGGCAAGAATATCACCTTAAATTCACAAGTACTTGGAAAAGAAGCACAAAAATACCCTGAGCCACATAAATGAAAGAAGCCACAGCTAGTAAACACCCACCTTTCCCAAGCTGGCATAACACCCTTCTCAGACAATTTCCCTAGACTCACAAGTTCTTGGGAAGAAATGAAGGTGGATATTTAATCTCTCCACCAGTCTAGGAATCTTCATGGGGGGCCCACACTTTGATTTCATTTCACAGGAAGCAATGGGAGGGCCAAAAGGGCTCAATGATGTGAGGTAAATTGGAAATAAGACTGGGAACACTGATTGCAGTGACAAGCATGAAGATCTCGGCATCTGCTCTGTTTTCCTATCAGTGAGGAAGTCATGCTGAGAATGTTGCCTGGTGTCTTAATGCTGAAGGCAGCCTAGTGCACTTGAAGGCCCAAAACTCTGACTGGGTCCCTCACAAAGCATAAGTGTTTGTGTCAAGCAATCCCCTAACCTGAAAAACCTAAAACATCACCAATTAAATTCTGATGTGTGCTTAAGTTTTCTTCAGACTGCAATAAGTCATCCCCAGACTGAGAAATAGTGGAAAGCCAGTGAGTAAATTCTTGTGCCACATTTTAGTTCTGATGTTCACTATAAAGCCTCCCCAGAATTCGATGCAACAAACAGGCCTACAATTAAATTCTTGTAACAACTGGTAAAAGTCTAAAACCACCAAAGAACAACTGCAATAGATGGAAGAGGTGGCTATTTCAACAAATGCACAGGAATGAATATAAAGACACAAAGGAAACTCAGGGAAACATGACTTCACCAAAATAAACTAACAAAGCTCCAGTAAGGAAGAGAATCAATGATCTAACAAATATCTACAAATAATTCAGAATAATACTCAAAGAAGTCCAGAGACCATGGAATATTATGTAGCCATCAAAAACGATGAATTCACGTCCTTTGTAGGAACATGGATGAACCTGGAAACCATCATTCTCAGCAAACTGACACAAGAACAGAAAATCAAACACCGCATGTTCTCACTCATAGGCGGGTGTTGAACAATGCAAACACATGGACACAAGGAGGGGAGCATCACACACTGGGATATGTTGGGGGGAAAAAGGGGAGGGACAGCAGGGGGTGGGGAGTTGGGGAGAGATAGTATGGGGAGAAATGCCAGATATAGGTGATGGGGAGGAAGGCAGCAAATCACACTGCCATGTGTGTACCTATGCAACAATCTTGCATGTTCTTCACATGTACCCCAAAACCTAAAATGCAATAAAAATATTAAAAAAAGAAAAAGAAAATGAAGAAAAACAATATAGGAATAAAAGGCGAAATTTAACAAAACTATAAAAGCAATAAAAAATAGAAATTGTATATTATAGAAAACAATAAATATACTAAAAAGCTCACCAGAAATCTTCTACAGCAGACTTGATCAAAAAGAAAAGAATCAATGAGCTTGAAGACTGAACATACAAATTTATCCGATGAGAGGAGGAAAAGAAATACCAAGAAAGACTAAAGAAGGCCTACAAGCATTACGAAATGCTATAAAGGGAATAAACCTTCATATAATAGTTATTACTGAAGGAGACAAAAAAGAAAACAACTTAGAAAGATTATTTATGAAAATAATGGCTGAAAATTTTCCTAATATAAAGAATAACAACAATATCCAGGTATAGGAAGTTCAGAAGTCAACAATGAAATTCAATCCAAAGAGAAATTTCCCAAGGCACATCATAATTAAATTATTAAAAATTGAAGACAAAGAAAGAATACTAAAAGAAGGAAGAGAAAAGAAGTATACCAAATACAATGTAGTCCCAATAGAGCTTCCAGCAGATTTCTCAGCAGAATCCTACTTCTAAGAAAGACCAAGATGATATTTTAGAAGTGCTGGAACAAAACACTAAAAACAAACAACCTGGCAACAAAGAATACTATGCCCAGAAAAGCTATCCTTCAAACACGAAGGAGAGAGAAAGACTTTATCAGAAAAACAAAAGTTAAGGAAATATGTCACTAACAGACAAGTCTTTCAATAAATACTAACAGAAGTCCCTCCATTTGAAAGGAAAAAATTGTAACGTATCAAAAAACCATGTGAATGTATAAAACTTAGTGGCAAAAGTAATTACAGAAATTAAGAATACACTAACGCTGTATTTGTGATCTGTAAACCACTAATATATCATTAGTATAAAGACTAAAACACGAAACTATTAATTATAATAACAACAGTAATTGTTAAAGAGATATGTAATCTAAAATTATATAAATTGAAATATCAAAAAGTAAAACAGTAGGAGTATGCTGTTTGACCTGTAGAGTATGTTTCAGTTTCTTCTCTTTGTAATTAAACTTAAGATAGTATCAGTTTAAAATGACCTCTTATAAGATCTTTTGTAATCTCTATAAGCACAGAGCAAAAACTTATAATAGATAAATTGAAAATAAATAACAGAATCAAAACATGCTAATACAGAGACAATCATTTAATCGCAGATTGTAAGAAACAAAAAGAACAATCATAAAATAAGAAAAAAATGTTAGTAATAAACCCATACCTATCAATAATAACCTTGAATGTAAATGAATTAAATTATCGAATTAAAAGATACAGTTATTCTATAACTTTTTTTAAAAGGTGCAACTATATGATGCCTGCAAGAAATTTACTTCACCTTTAAAGATGCACAAAGATAGAAAATGAAAGGACACAAAAAGATATACCACAGAAACTGAAACTAAAACAAGAGTGTGAGTAGCTATATTTTTTTTGTTGTTTTTTTTTCAATAATATATATATATATTTATTGCATTTTAGGTTTGAGGGTACATGTGAAGAACATGAAAGATTGTTGCATAGGTACA
>PVKV010020124.1:0-40511 GCA_004027835.1 Alouatta palliata
CCGGCCCGATGTGCACAGACACACTGCCCCTACGGCACCCGGCCTGATGTGCAGTTGGGGAGCACAATCAATATTGTCAGTGAAGCCACTGTGCTGCTGGGTGGTTTGTTAAGCAGCAGTGTGACAAGATCATTGTCACTGGCTGAGTGACAACATGACGGCCGCACCGCCGGGGGAGGGGGACCCACCCAGACAGGCCTGTTTCAGGAGACACGGCCTGGTGACCATTCTGTCCCTCCCAGTCCGAAGACCCAGACAAGACTAGGCTTGGAATCCAGAATGCTTGGGTCCTGAGGACACAACGCCCTGCCCTTGAGAGCCAGGTGCTGAGCAACGCTCTGTTCAAATGGCCTCATTCAGACCCACCAGTCAGGACTGGTGTTTTTCACAGGAGCAATCTGAGGCTCCAGGATGGGCTGAGTCCCTGGTCTAATGCGCCTTGTTTGACCTTGGGAGAGGCACTCTGGGGACTGATTTAAAAGCCCCCACTCCAAACGTTCTCCCTGCAGCCCCCATGCTAGACACTGCCACTCCCGCTGTAGGAGCACAGCTCTCAGCCACAGACGCCCCCATCAATCAATATTTTTAATTACTTACATGATTGACTAATAAAATTCTCCACCAACTCATTGATTTTTTAATCAGAGAGAGCCTTTGTTTTTATTAAAAGGCTACTTAGATGAATTTTTTTTTTTACACTTAAGTGGGAAGTTGTATTTCTTTTGGTCATTTTGGAAGAAGAAAAATAGAAGGGGGCCAGAAGAAGGGGAGACCCTGAGGCCAAGAGGATTACAGGCCCAAACTGAGAGACCCGTGATAATCACTAGAACCCCCTCACCATATGCCCACCAAACACCCAGCGGCTCAGGCGCTGGCGAGAGGGGCCCTGGGGCATTGGTGGGCAGCCTGGGGACGCACACCACCCAACCAACAGCTGCTTCCATCATTTTAAAGGTGAACTTTAAACTCTTCTCTGCATTTTAATAAAAGAATTGGGCTTGAAATTATAAAAGCAACTCATTCACTGTGTACAGTTTGGCCTGGGGCCCATGGCACGTGGGGCAGATGACCTGAAGCCATGAGAAGAAGCTGCAGGGTTGACTTCAGTTTCCAAGGGGCCCAAGGCCCCAAAGAGTAGTGAACACAAAAACAATCTGGACAGCCATCCACCCAGGAAACTGCTCACAGGCTGACAGATCAGTGGGCCTTTTGTTGTTTTCCTTTTTCTTTTCCTTGGTTTTTTTTTTTTTTTTTTTTTTTTTTTTTTTTTTTTTTTTTTTTTTTTTTTTTTTTTTTTTTTTTTGTATTTTTTTTTAGAGACAGGGCCTCACGTTGTTGCCTGGGCTGCAGGCAGTGGTACAATCACGGCTCTCTGCAGCCTCAAACTCCTGGGCTTAAGCAATCCTCCTACCTCAGCCTCCTGAGTAGGTGGTACTAAAGGTATGTGCCACCACACTCTACTAAATTTTAAATATCTTTGGAGAGACAAGTTCTCACTATGTGGCCCAGACTGGTCTCCAACTCCTGGCCTCAAAGTGACCCTCCTGCCTCAGCCTCCCAAAGCGCTGGCCTCCCATTTTCATTTTTCTTTTACCAGATTGGTATCCTACTGTAGATCAGGTACGGCCATGTTCTTCCACTCGCAGTGAACTTTAAAGATGTGCTTGTAAGCGGCCCCAGGGCAGCCGATACTGGGACCTCTTCATGCGGCACACACTGAGGTTGTCTTCCCTGGGGAGCTGGGCACAGAATGATGCTGGGTAGGGCCAGAGGGCTTGGCAGTGGCGATTAGGGTAAGGGAGGGTGGGTGTGTTTGGTGAAGGAGGGTCAGGGTACAGGGTCCCTACCACAGCCATGGGAAGCTTCTTCTCTCCTGGCTAGAGGGTCTCAGCCAGGGGGACACAGTGGACAGGAGCTGCTGCCCCCAGCTCAGCACTGGGCTTGCCACTGCCTCTGCCTGTTACTTCCACAGTCATGATCACCCACTGATGTCACTGTGACCTCATCTCTTGTGGGCTGTTCCACACTCTACAAGCAGAGCAGTGCCCAGGACACAGAGGGTACTCTGAAACGAAGGCACAAATGCTTGCTGAGTAACCCTGCAGAAATGATAAGCATTCTTACTGTGGCCTCCATATGGCCCTTCTGAGCAGGGCTCTGTGGGGAAGATGAGCCTGCTCCCTTAGGAGGGTCACTGCAGAATGACAATGGCATGCAGAAGTGACGGGGCAGAATTGTCACTGCATCACAGCTCATCCACACAGACTGGGTAAGGACTCTGTGCCTCATGCCAGCCCCATGCACAGAGGTCGCCACTGAGTCCTTAAAGACCGGAGCTGAGTGACTCCCCAGGCCACACAGCCTGTCTGGTTCGCCCCATGGAATGCTTCTCAGGCTCACCTGGAGCATTCACACTGGATTCCTTTACCTGAGACCTGCTCTCAGCCTCATGTGAGGCCTCAGACCAGCAGGGTTGGAACAGAGCTAATGACATGGGAGGGAAACGTGTGGATACTTGGTGACGTGAAGGCCCACCCAGCCAGCCCCGGAATGTCTCGCTTGCCTGCCTGGCAGCTCCAGCCTCTCACCCTGGCTGGACACGTCCAGAAGCCTGGCCCTGTGTCCCTGGTGATCTCATACTGCATGGCTTCCACCCGCTGGGAGCTGATGCCACCACACCGATTGCTGCAACCACCTGAAAGGCACCTTAAGGTGTCCTGATCTGTCCCCAACATACACCCTGCCCCTAGACAACCTCCCCACCGCCGCAGGAGTCGGCTTTGTCCTGCTCAATTCGAAACGCTGGGAGTCAAGCGACCCCGCCTTTGCCCCTGCACATTACCAGCAATATCCCTGCTGAGAAGACCAAGTAGGGAGCTGGGAATTTAATCCTCATTAGCTGGTATCGATTCCTCCACCCACAACAGTGTCAGAGAAGGCCGCACGGAAAGCCAGAACTCCCATTCCCACCCAGCAGTAATGAGGAGTCCCCACCTGCACGTCAGGTGTCAGCAGAGGCTGAGTGAGAAACCCGAGCTCTACTTCTGCCTGGCAGTGAGGAGGTGCTCCTCCCTTTCCCAGCCAGAGGTTGACAGAAAGTACCAGCTGAAACAGAGGCTTAAATAAGACCCAGAGTCTTGTAACAAAATATCAGAATATCTAGATTTCTAAAGAGAATTCCCAGCCATAACAAAATGCAGGGAATCTCAAACTACATGGAAACCATCAATAAATGCTGACATCCAGATGAAAGACATGTTAGAATTACTTGACAAGGCAGTCATCGAAAATGTGACTCAACAAGCAATTATGAATATGCTTGAAACAAACTGAAAAATAGAAAGTCTAAGCAAAGAAATAGAAGGTAGGTATAAAGAAGAACCAAACGGGAATTTTAGAATTGAAAATTACATTAACAAAAATCAGTGGATGGGCTTAACAGAATGGAGACAAAGGGAAGAATCCGTGAATAGGAAAATGCATAGAAATTACCTGGTCAAATAACAGAGAGAAAAATAGACTGAAAAAAATAGAAGAGGAACCCAGGAGACTATAACACAAGACCTAACTTTCATGTCATTCAAGTCCTAGAGAAAAGGAGAAAGAGGGTTGACTGAAAAAATACTCAAAGGCTGAAAACTCCTTGAATTCGGCAAGCGATATAAACCTGCAGGTTCAAGAAGTTTCATAAAGCCCAAACAGAATAAAACCAGACAAATCTATGCCAAAACACATTATAATTAAATTTCTGAAATATAAAAAAATCTTAAAAGCAGCAAGAGAGAATGACAGTTCAGACAACAGTGGATTTTGTCATCAGAATCACAGAGGTTACCAGAAAGTGGTATAATGTTTTTCAAGAGCTGAAAGAAAAGAACTGTCAACCCAGAATCTTTTACCTAGTTAAATCATCTTTCTCATTCTCATTCTCAGATGAAGGGAAACTAAGAAAATTTGTCACCAGCAGGCCTATGCTAAAAGAATAGCTAAAGAATCTGTCCAAACAGAAAATAAGTAAATGAAAGAGCCTTGGAACATCAGGAAGGAAGAATAAATGCAGCAAGCAAAAGTATGGGTAAATAAAAATAAGCTTTTGTTATCCCAGAAAAATGAAGACACGTTCACACAAAAACCTTTGCACAAAAATTTATAGCAGATTTCTTTGTAATATCCAAAAACTGGAGAGAACCAGCTGTTCTTTATGAAACGAATAGTGAAACACACTTTGGAATATTCACACTGTGAAATACTGCTCAGCAGCAAGCAGAAACAAATTCGTTTTTAAAAATTATCTTTATTTTTATTTTTGTGTTTGAGACAGGGTCTCACTCTGTCCACTAGGCTGGAATACAGTGACACAATCATGGCTCACTGCAGCCTGCAGCCTCAACCTCCCAGTCTCAGGTGATCCTCCCACCTCAGCCTCCCAAGTCACTGGGACCACAGGCATGCACCACCACACCTGGCTAATTTTTTTAAGTTTTTGTGTAGAGACGAGTTATCACTGTGTTTCTCAGGCTGGTCTCGAACTCCTGGGCCCAAGTGATCATTCTTCCTCAGCCTCCCAAAGTGCTGGGACTATAGGTATGAGCCACCGTACCCGGATGGAACAAACTATTGATGCAGTCAGCAACCTGGATGAATCCTCAGAATTATGCTGAATGATAAAAGCCAGTCCCAAAAGGTTACATATTATGTAATTCTAATTGAAATGACAAAATTATAGAAATGGATAACTGACTGGTAGTTGCTAGGGATTAAAGGGTGGGAGGGAAGTGGGTGTGGCTTTAAAAGGGTGACTAGTGATTCTTGTGGTCATGGGATGTTCTGTATCTTCACTGTATCGATGTCAAATCCTAGTTGTGGGTTGTGATACCATATTACAGTTCTGTAAGATGTTACCACTGGGGGAAAACTAGGTAAAAAGTTCAGGGATCTTCTGTATTTTTTATTACAACTGCATATCCAACTACAATTATCTCAAAACAGAATTTTTCATTTGAAAAATATAATGATAAAATTTGAAACAGACTTGTGTCTTGGCTATGCTGTTTAACTACCAGAGATTTTGCTATATTAAAATATTAAGTACTAGAGATTGTAGTATATAAAAATAATCTTGCAGTCGTGGGGGACAGGGAGTTATTCCTCAGGAAAATAAGACACCGAGATGCCTAGAGAAAAAGGTGATGGATTTGACTAAATAAAAATGCAAAACGTTTGCATGACTAAAGACCCTATAGACTTCAAAAGACAAACTATAGAATGGGAGGAAAATTCACTACAAGACATACAAAATAGAAAAGAAATTCAGTACTAATTTAAAAAGCATTTCATTTAGTAAAAACAGAAACGATCTAATAGAAAAATGAGCAAAGATTACAGATCATTTACAAAATAACTGGAAGCCACGAATGTAAATAAGCTAAACATCACTAGTAATGAGACCAGTGCAAACTAGAGTATCTGTGAGATGCCTTTTTGCTCCTAACACATTGGCAAAATTATTTCCTCCTTAAACCTTGTATTTGAAACAATTCCAAACTTAGAGAAAAGTTACAGAATAGGGCAAAGAATTCCCATGTCCCATCTCCCCAGATTCACCACGGTTCACATTTTTCTTCCCACGTTCTCTTTTATTTCCCTGGCCTTCTCCCTACTCTCTCCACATGTATATGCAATTTCTCTTTTGAACTCTTTGGCAATAAATTGCATCCATTCACCATGCCTCCTTGCCCACAAATATTTAAACCTTTACCTTCCACAGACAAGGATATGTTCCTACTTAGCCATGGTACACCTCTCAAGTACTGTACAGGAAAGTTAGCATTGATACAATATTATCGTACCTTGTACATTGATACAATACTCTTATCTAACCAGAAGTCATATTCCAGTTTTGTCAGCTCTCCCACTGTTGTCTTTGACCATAACTTTTTTCCATCCAGGATCACATATTGCTTGCGATTGTCCTGTCCCAGTGGTCACCTATAACCTGGGACAGCCTCCACCTTCCTCTGCTCTCTCACAACATTGGCGTTTTGGAAGGGAGCTGTCCGCTTGGGTTGTAGACTGTGCCTCCATTTGGGTTTGTCCACTGTCTTCTCAGGATTAGATTTGGGTCGTGCATTTTTGGCAGGCGTGCTGCAGACCTACTTCCGTGCCCTCCTTGACGCACAACACCAGGACGAATGTGGAAGTTTATTCCATCACTGATGATGATATCAACTTTCGCTAGTTGGTGAAGTCAATATTCACTGGGCTTCTCAACTGTAAAATTACTATTCTTCCTTTTGTAATAAACCAGGACTTTTATGAGCAGATATTTTGAGTCTATGTGATTCCGTCTTCCTGCACAAACTTCCACCCTCAAATTTAGCATCTGTTGATGGTTGCTGTCTGAATCAGTTATCTAATTGCTGCCAAATGATGATTTTTCTAAATTCCACCTACTTTTACTAGCTGATATTCTATTATACTATAAGGACAAACTTTTCCTTGTCTTTTTATTTCATATCACCATTGGATGATGAGCTCATGGAGTTTCATTTTATTCAGGGCCCATAATTCATTCCTATCATTCACTCTCATGCTCAAAATGTCTAAGTTGGGCCAACGGGAGCCCCTTCGTTTGGCTCCTATGCCTTGCAATACGCCTTCCTTGTTCTCCGAATTCTTCCTTACTTTCAGCGAGATGTTCTAACCTCATTTTTTTTCCACTCCAGCCGTGGAAACCTTTCTCCAGGGAGCCCTGGTTTCTTTTAGTGGAGACAGAATTTAGAAACCCAGGTATGAGTGCTGGGTGTGCTCATTGTTACTCTAGAATTCCTGAAGGCCTGGGGAGGGAGCACTCTCATTCTCACTTCAAGGGGAGAGCTGGTACCACAGTTTAAGGGGCGTTTAGCCATCCCTGTCAAACATGGCCATGTGTCCATCTGCACACAGACATGCCATTTGCAGGAATCTCTTCAACAGAAACAAGTGTACGACAGCAACATGTGGAAGGAACCAGAGTATCCATCAAGGTCAGCTAAAAAAAACCACCAAGCTCCCTTTCTAAAGGACACTCAGTGCATGCTGAAAAGAATTAGCCTGATTTGTTCAAGAATTACTAAGGGAGAAGAAGCAATTTGTAAAGTGACACATACAGTCTGGTTTTTAAATATATTTAAAATTAAATGTGTGTGTGTGTGTCTGTGTGTGTGTGTGTGTGTGTGTGTCTTACATACATGAGTGTGTTTGTATAGAAAACACTCTGGAAGGACAAAGTCTAAGCTCCCAGGTAATATTATCACTCAGAGAGGGTAGTGGGCAGAGGTATGGAAGCTGGTAATACAAGCAGAAAATTATGGTTTTTATTTTATAAACTGCTGAACTATTGAAGATTTTATAGCAGCCACATATTTTCTTTGGAATTTTTTTAAAGTGTTAGAAGATAATAGGTCAAAAAAAAAAATAGCCAACTCTCCAGCTTGCAAGACTGGCCAGCATTGTTGAAATATACGACAGTAGCTTTAAAAATAAAGAGAAAGGTACTCATCAGCAGTGGGATCAACCGGCCTTGGAAGCAGAGGAAAAAGAGGAGGAAGAGGAAATCCTGGCAGTGTTTATTTGTACCTGCTCTGGAGCAGAGGCGGGGCCCTGGCGCATCTTGGCTCTCTGTGAAGTGGCCCTGCACGCTGCTGGGGACTTCCCAGGTGTCAGCTCCCCAGCTCTGATCCTAGCCCCCTGCTGGTTTCCCCTGAGTGATACACAGGAGGGGATGTGGTGGCTCAAGGCACTGGACCAGAGGCCCCTGACCTGGGCTGTACTGTCCTTCCTCATCTCCTGATTGTATAGATGGATCCACACACGGTCAGGAGGATGGATTCTGGAACCAGAATTCACACCCCAGCTCACTGCTCACTGACTTGGAACTTGGAACACGGCAAGTCCCCCCCACTGCCGGCCAACCTCTCTGTGCCTCAATTTCAACATCTGTAAAATGTCCCCATAAAGTTGTTGGAAAGATCAAATAAGTAAATATGCCAAGTGGCTAGGACAAAAGCTAGCATATAGTAGACACTCCAAAACCATATCAACGTGATATTGTCATTCCTAGAGGTCACAGCGGGCACACCCTTCTCTTATCTCAGAATGGAATGGGAATAAGGCCAGGGTTTTACTCTTAGGTGTGACATTGCGTGATTTGCCGTAGTGGTGTGTATTCGCTAGGAATGCTTTCAGCTTCCAGAGTTCCAAACATAGCAGCTTAAACAAATAATGTTTTGTTTTCTTCCATTCACAAGAGGCCTGCCGGTAGGCAACTGTTGGCCTGGGTTCAGCAGTTCAACCCCGTCAGGGCTTTGTCTATCTTTCATGCATTCTGCCTCGGGGTTGCAATGTGGCTGCCCCAGTGTCTGGCATCACATCTATCTTCAAAGTAGGAAGAAAGGAAATGAAAGAAAAGCACTGCATTTGGCTCTTTTGACAAGAAAACAAGCCTTCTCAAAATATCCCAGCTGACTGCCACTTAGGTCTCATTTACCAAAACTGTGTCATTTGACTACACTTAGTTCAAGACAGGCTGGGAATATATTTAGACTTTTAGCCTCAATAGTGCAGACCTCAAGGGAAAGGCGGTTGGAAACAGCCTCATGGAGCCTGCCACTGTTTACTTTATCCCATTAAGAAGATCCGTGTGGCCCATGTTTGAGTGTCAGGAGTGGTTGGTGGCATTCATCAAACATTTTCTCAGCAGAGGGGCCATCCCAGTGTTTCTACCTCCCTCCTACTCTTGGGGTCCCACTAAACAGAGTCCCACCTATTATGAAGCAGCAGGGGAAGTTCATCCGTGGGAGCAGCTGGCAGCTCCGGGACTTAGCAAACCCCAGGGCCCACACAGAGCAGGATGCAGGGCTTCCAACCCCAGCCATCTCCCTGCCGGAACGGCCACCACTGCCAGCTCCAGGCACTGGAGGAAGCTGAAGGCTGCCAGTTTGCTGGCCCCAGCCTTTGGCAGCAAGGGCATCATCTCTGTTCAGTGCCTCCTGGATTGTTCAACCGGTTTCCATCTTCCAGGCTCTCAGGAGCCCTGGGAAGTGCAGTGGGATAGGGGGTTGGGAGCTCCATGTGTTACAGACACAGCGCCCAGCTTCCCTTCACATCCGCAATGCAGGCCAGGCTGATGGTATCTAGTTCCGGAGACCCTGCAGTGAACTCAGACCCCAGATACTTCCCCTTGATAACAGCTTCACCTTTTTCATCTCTTTTAACAAATACCACCGCCTGGCTGAAACCCAGACTCCTGGCTGGATATTAAGTCCTGGCTGAAAACTCCTTGCTGCTTCCCAGAAACAGCTTGGTTTGAAATGGACGGTGGAGGGGAGAATGGGCCTGGTGTCCACGGCCACTTAATGCCTTCTCTGGGCCCCAGTTCCTCCTGATGAAATCAAGAATGCTTCCTGGTTGCCCCTCTGTGCACACCAGGTGGCTGTGGGTCCTGGTCACCCCCTCTATGCACACCTGGTATCTGGGAGTCCTGGTCACCCCCTCTGTGCACACCCAGTATCTGGGGTTCCTGGTCACCCCCTCTATGCACATTTGGTGTCTGGGGGTCCTGGTTGCCCTCCCTGTGCACACCCGTGGCTGTGGGTCCTGGATCCCCCCTCAGTGCACACTCATCTTGCTCCTCATCTGGACGAAGTCACTGCCTGTGGTGGCCTCGCGCAGACTGTGACACTGGGCTCTCACTGTCTCCACTTTCTAGATGGGGCTCAGAAAAGCTGTACCTTGCCTGGATCTGAGCCTGGTCTTGCAGGCCAGGGCTCTTGCCACCTGGCTGCACCCTTGGCAGAGACCAAAATTGTTGGTCCTGCCCCAAGCCTCAGAGGGTCAATAAAGAGTGTCCAGGGTTGGCCTCTCCTCCCCTCTGCAAATTCTCTCAGCCCGCACTCTTTCAGCTTCTCACAAATCGCATGAAACAATGCAATCGATCCAATATGAGATTAGGAGCTGAACCTCATCCAGGTCAGGAAATTCCAAGTGCAGTCTTCCAGCTCGGCTCTGGCTCCTGTAGGCTGCCCCCAGGTTACAGCAGGGTGTGCAGGGGACCCTCACAGGCTGCAGGGGCACCTGCATCCTCTAGAAGTTCCTGAGGATCAGATGCTCTGATTTTCCAACTAGCACCAGCCTGGTCACTTCCCTCTGCCTCCCTGGGGACTGTCCCAGCCACCATCCCTTGCTCCTGCCTGGTGGGGGTTTCCTCTCTAGCCAGATCCTCCCTGTCTGTATCCTAATATACGATGATCTACCCGTCTGTAATAGACAGTCCTCTGTTTGATTCACTTTGCCCGTTTGTTTGCTCCTCTTAATGGTAAAACTGCTCCAGAGATGTGGTCCCATCTGGGGTTGCCCCGCTCAAGCCCTCCACAGAGACTTCATGACACCTGACCACTGACCTCACCTCACTAAACTGAAGCAGAGCTAGGCAACAGTGGGAATCAGTGGCTCGGCCCTCCTCCTGAAACACTGTCCTCTCGGAGTTCCAGGTCCCCTCTGCCAAGCCCCTCCCTTGTCCTCCCTCCCCCACACCTCCTCCCGTCTTCCTGTGGGGGACCCAGGGCTCCTCTCTATTCACGCTCTACAGACTCCGAGTGCCATGAGGCCCCACCTCCCCACCCTCCACCTCAAGGTTGGACAGGCCTTCCGGGCTGCACTCATCAATCCCAGCCTCCAGGTCTCCCCAACACCTGCTCACCATCACCTTCTAAGGTACAAAAACAGCCCTCTTCCCTCACACCTCCACCGCCCAACCTGTGGTCTACCTTGGAAATGAACCTCACACTTCCGGTCCTCTCCACTGCCACCCTGCTCCCAACCCAAACCACTCAACACCTACCTGGACCTGGGAACTTGGCAGCTGCTGGAGGTCTTAAAGGCCCCCTTTCCCTAAGGTGACCTGAAGCCCAGATGCCATCATGGCCCCTTCTCCTTTCTGCCCTGGTCCCCCACCACCTCTCACTCCCTCACTCTACTCCAGCACTTTTGTCTCCTGAGCACCCGCAGACCCATGTCCCCAAATCCAGCTCTGCCCCCAGGTCCCAGCATTCCCTCTCTTACTTCTACAACTCATTTCTCAAATAACTCCTGCCTGTCACCCCATCTTAAGCTGCACCTACCCTGGTGTTGGTTAGCCAGTGCTGAGGAACAAATCAGCTCCAACCTTAGGGGCTTCAGACAACATTGAGGTCTTGGCTTCTGTGGGTCGGGAGCCCGGGCCAGGCTCAGTGGCACCCCCGGCCCAGGGTCTCCCATAGGCTGCCCCCAGGCTCGGCTGGGCAGGGTCATCTCAGGGATGGGTCCACTTTAGGCTCCCTTAGGAGGCTGTGGGCAGGAGTGAGCTCCTCTCAAGCTGTCTCAGGGGCTGCCCAAGTCCCTGGTACATGGTCCTCCAGAGTGCTGCTGAGGACATTGGAAGCTAACAACACAAGAGAGGGAGCAGGCACCAGTGAGACAACCCACAGGCCTCTGTCAGGCGGGGGCCTTGTGGATGGCAGCCATCCCTTCTGCCTTTTCCATCCATTAGAAGCCAGTCCTGGCCCAGCCAGCCTCCAGGGAGGGGCAGCTCAAGAGTGTGGCCCCCGAGCTGGGTGTGAAGCTCTCCTCCCCACTGCAAGCTCCTCACTCCCTATGCAGGCGGCTCCAGTGCCCAGCTCTTTGTCTCCTGCAAGGAGAATCCAAGCTCTTGTGGGCAGGGCGTTCCCTGTCATCACAGGCTCTGTCCCTACCACCTGCCCTGTCACAGCATCAGCACAGCTCACAGCAGGTGCTGAATAAACACTCATGAACTTAAGAAAGCCCCTCACAGTATGGGAGGAGAAACAGCCATCCTCCCCAAGAGACTTTGCTGGCATTTTCCTGTGTTACAGCCTGACCCTGGGGCGCACTGAAGGCTGGCTTCTGCAGGAGTGAGGAAGCCTGGGTTCAAGCCCCTGAAGCCAGGCAGTCCGGCTTACCTCGGCCCAGAGGCCTGGAAATCACAGCCTCCCCAGACTCGGCCCCACGTCTGAAAGGAGAGACGCATCACAGAGCCTGGCCTCGAGGTCTCAGGGGTTCCGTGGGGGGTGGGGCTAGGTTCATTCTTTTACATGTATTTTCAAATATTATTAAAAGTCATCAATTGGGCCAGACATCGTAGCTCAGACTTATGGTCCCAGCACTCTGGGAGGCTGAGGTGAGAGGATCTCAAGTCCAGGAGTTTGAGGCTGCAGTGAGCTGTGACTGCACCACTGCACTCCAGCCTGGGTGACACAGACCGTGTCTCTTAAACATAATCATAAATCATTAGACATACTTTTGAGGGAGTCATTTGGTACAAACTCCTTGACCAGTACATCCAGAGCCTGGAATTACTGATTTTTTCCTATAGTCACACATGAATGCAGAGATGTGAAGTACAGCTTTGTCTATAGGAGCAAACAAATAGCCAGATGTCCTCCTCGAGTAGGAGTGGATGAATTATTATAGCACAGCCCCACAGTGGAACACTGCACAGCCACCGGACCCCAGCCAGAGCCAAAGCTGGGTTCGTCGCCGTCTCCCTCTTCATGTAACCAGCAGACAGCTGTAGAGCCCTGCTCCTCCCCAGCACTGGAGGCAGGGAACTGTGTCGCTGCCCTCAGGAGGTTTATCTCAGGGTTGATGCTAACATGCAAATAAGAATGTAAACACACACACACAAATGCAGCTATCACAGGGGTGTAAGGAAGACAGAGTAGGGAAAAGAGAGTGGGAACACACTTCACACAGCAGTCAGGGTGGCCGTGCAGACACCCGGGCACAGTGAGGGAGAGGCTGCAGCAAGCTGGGGCTGGCCCCTCCCAGGTAGGAGGGATGGCCAGGCAGGGCAAGTGGGGGTGAGGCACGGCAAGTGGGGGTGAGCCAGGGTGGGGAGGATCCTGTGGCAACTGGTGGCCGAAGGGGCATTCCACAGTGATCTGTGGTATGACACAGGTGCCCACCCATCAGAGCAGCCTAGGCTACCCATTGCCAGCTGCAGACAAGGGTCGGGTTAACTGGCACCCACTGATAAGACAGCTTCCATGCACCTCATGTGATAGGGCCTTGCTGCCTGCCAGTGCCACTCTGGAGCAGATCAGTGAGGGTGACGGCGAGGGCAGAGGCCAGAAGGAGGCTGCATGGCCCAGGGTGGGGAGACCTACCTGGAGAAGCAGAGTGGGGCAGGTCGGGGAGACAGATATTCCAAGGGGCCCAGGACCTCCACATTCTGAGACGCTCCACACACAGCTTCAGGAAATGTTAATGTGGAATGAACCACCTGGTCTTTCCCTCTCTTTCTTTCTTCTTTATTTTACATTTTTTTTTTTTTTTTTGGTAGCCTTGCTCTGCTGCCCAGGCTCACAGCAAACTCTACCTCCTGGGTTCAATTCTCCTGCCTCAGCCTCCAAAGTAGCTAGGATTATAGGTGCAAGTCACCATGGCTGGCAAATTTTTGTATTTTTAGTAGAGATAAGGTTTCACTATGTTGGCCAGTCTGGTCTAGAACTCCTGACCTCAGGTGATCCACCTGCCTTGGCCTCCTAGAGTGCTGGGATTACAGGGGTGAGCCACCATGCCTGGCCTCTTTCTTTCATAGACCTTGGAGATCGCTGAAGTGCCTTTGAAAACTCAGATACACTGTCTCTGATCCAGGACACTGGCATTTGGAGTAGATCTCCACTCAGACATAGGAAAGTAGCCCCCCATCTCCATCCTCACTGGGGTCCACACAGCAACCCAACCCAGCACTTGGACACGGACAGCCTGCTCTGCCCCAATGCAGACAGCCCCAGGTACCAGCTGCTCCTGAGTCCTGACCACAGGTCATTTCCCATTCTGAGAATGGTCAGAAGCCAGACAGAGGCCTCAGGTCCTGTGACCCCAAAGTGCTGACCAAGGACCTCACATGTGTAACGCAGCATGCTGGTCTTCACAGGAGGAGAGGGGGCCCTGGGCTCTTCATGCACGTTGCTGCAAGGTGGGCACTGCTGTGTGACAAGGAGGGTGGAGGCCTCGGGTGGGCCACAGTAGGCAGTGGGAGAACAAGGACAGGGCCCAGGGCCTGCGATTCTCCATCACACCCTGTGTGCTGAGCAGCCATCCTTCACCCTCAGGCTCCTCCTCACTGGGGCGCAGGGGACCCTGGCTCAGGGAGTCCATCACTTGCACAAATGTCACAAGTACAGAAGTCCAAGCCTGATGGGCGCCCCCAGCTCCCAGCTGAACGTCCTGGCTGCCAGGGGCTGACTGCCCCCACTTTCCTCTGCGGTAGATGAGCCCTGAGGCCCCTAAAGGGAGGTGGCCATGTCCAGGCCACACATCCCCCTCCACCAAAGCGTCTGCCCTGATGACATCACCTCATGTCACCAAGCCATTACTCACAGAATTACAGCTTGTCTGGAAGCTGGATGAGATGCATAAAATGCCCCAGGATGACAAATCCTCCCTTTGAATGGGTCATTTCCTGAATGAGATTTCAGGGATTCACAGAGCAGTGTGTCCTGGCATTGCAGGCAGTGGGAGCCGAGGACCCCTGAGATGTGGTCCACGTGGGGCAGTGCCACGTGCTCATGTTCATGCAATGCAGAGGCATTCTAGGCTTTGTCCCTAACTCCTGGTGGTGAACCATCTTTGGAACCTGACCCCTGGGCCCAGACGCCCTGGTGGGACTGACCTCTAGCCCATGGCATGGCAGATTGCAGATCCCATTTTCCAGAAACAGCCACAGCAGTATTTTTGTGCTCCTCCGGGATCTGGCCACCACTCGCTGAGAGGCAGAGTCTATTTCCCCTCACCTTGAAACCAGGCCTCCACGACTGCTGAGTTGAAGAGAAAAGAGGGTTTCAGGTGACTTCCAAGGCTAGGTCACAGACAGTGACGTGACTCTGGCCACCACATTGTAAGCAAACCCAGGGATCCTGGCCCACAGCTCCAGCAAGGGAGCTGTCAGTCAACTGGCAGTCAACACCAGCCACCAGCCACCAGGTGTGTGAGGGAGCTCAGTGGTGCCAGCCCCAGCCCGCAAGTCGCCTGCCCAGAGACAGAGCTAAGCAGAGACAAGCTACTGCGCTGAGCACTGCCAGGATCGCAGACTCAGGAGCAAGGGAAATGATGGTGCTGCTTTAGGACACTCAGCTTAGGAGTGGCTTCTCATTCAGCGCTAGACAGGGAGAACGCGCCGTAGGTGATTTCCCGGCCTTCCCTGGGTATTCCAAGTCTGCAGATTGCTGGGGCAGATCCCAGGCAGAGGGCCAAAGCCCATCTGCAATAATGGTTCTGTGTCCTGGGCAGGCTCCAGCGGATCGAGAGCAGCTCCTAGGGCCTAGGGGCAGGACTCAGAACCCCATTCACACCTGCATGTGTCATGGATCCGTGGTCACCAGGGTCTGTGAGAGGGGAAATGCTGCGGGTTGGAAGCCCTGTCTGGGGGTTTCTATTTAATTAGAAATGTTTTCATAGTAGCAAAAAGTATTGGTCTTCAGAATTAGATATTTGGTCATTTTTCCAAAGGCTGTGAGGTCTCCGAATCCTTCCTGTGGACTGTGGCAAGCCATGTGCTGTTCTGTAGAGAAATGGCCCTTTCTAAATCTCCACTCTAAAAGCACCAGTAACGGGACAGCCTGAGGGGACAGCATGAGAGCACAGCCTGGCCCTGAACAGCGTGGATCCCAAAGCATTAAGTAATACGCTGGGATCCTCTGCAATGGGTTTCATCAGAAGAGCGGTCTTCGGTTTTATTTAAAATACGTTTGCACTTTTTATTAAAGCAGGACTGACCTGTGACTATGTAGGAGGACAAGCCCGCTCCCCAGTCTCTGGCTGGAGGGTGGTGCCCCTCAGGCCTCCATGGGCTTCCTGATCAACCACCCTGCCATCCAGAGGCACAGAAAGCATCACCCGGACAGCAACAGGGGGAGGGCAGAATGCAGCTCCTACCACGCTGTGGTCCTCGGTGGGAGACAAGGGCTGCAGCTCTCCTCCTAGGACACAGCCCACGCCCCTCTATTCCAGCAACCACACGACCAGTCTCCACCAAGGCCACTGCCAAGACTGCACCAGGCCCCTTCCCACCAGTCAGCAGATTCCTCTCAACCTCTGTTCGTTAGTAAATAAATTCTGATTCATGAAGCCATAACAACAAAACCAACTAACACCAAAAAACCTACCTAAGGCACCAACTTCCCCAAAAAATACAAAACAAAATAAAACAAACTCTCTTTTCCCTACAGTGAATTCTCTTGCAATGTACATGAGTTTCCGGGGCTGCTGTAAGGAAGGGCCACAGACCAGGTGGCTCAGTTTACTGCTCCCTAGTTCCAGGGCTGGAAATCTGGGCTCAAGGCCTCCAAGTGTCGCCTGCCCCTGGAAGGTGCTAGGGAAGGGTCTGTTTCAGCCTCTCCTCACTCATAGACAGCTGTCCCCTCCCTGTGTCTCGCCTCATGGTCTCCCCTCTGTGTGTCTACTGCTGTCCAAATTTCCCTTTCATAAGGACACCAGTCACACTGGATCAGCGACCTCATCTGATCTTGATTCCTTCTTTAATAACCTTAGCTCCAAATACAGTCGCATTTTGAGGTCCTAGGGCTTAGGACTCCAGCATGGGAAGTGGGGCCTGTCCTGGGTCAGCCCAGGGTGGGCGGTGGGTACGGGAGTCGCCCAGGTTGCTCAGATCAGAGCATGCAAAGGAGACAGCATCGAGAAGCATTGGGAAGGGCTGGGTTCTGCCATCATCAGGGACAAAGGACTGAGATCCCCCACACACCAGTTAGCCCTGTGGGGGTTTTGCTGGGGGCTATATGACCAGGGTCCAGCAGAAGCAGAGGGCACACGGAGAGGGCAGAGACTAGGATTTCCTGTAGCGGCAGAGGTATGGGCAGCATGGGGAGAGGCTGACCCAGCAGGAGCTTGGGGGATGGTGCTGGACCTCTGAACCTGGCTGAGAAACATGGGGTGGTGGGTGCTGGGGCCTTGTCTGGAGGAGGTGGGAATAAACATCCTGTCCTCCCTTCGCTGGTCTCCCCCAGGGCTTCCAGGTGGAGGGACTGGTGGCACAGCTCACCCACCTCTTCTGCCCCATGTGGTGCATGCACAGGATGAGGCAGAGCTGAGCAAACACAGCCCCTGAAGAGGAGGGCAGGAACCTCGCTGCTCCTGCAGCCCTGTGGCTGCTTTCAGCAGGGGAAAGCAGAGAGGCAGCCCAGGCACGGCCAGCGAGGGCTTCAACTTACAACTCCTTGAAGGCATCTGTAGCACCTAGACTGGGGACAGCAGAGCAAACAGTGGCTTAGGCGAGCTTCACCAAAGCGGGGAGTGCGGCCCATCATTCTCCGGAGCCACGATGGCGGTGGGTCAAACAAAGGGGAGACCATGAGGAGAGACACAGGGAGGGGAGAGCTGTCTACAAGCAAGGAGAGGCTGGAACACATCCTTCCCCGGGACCTTCAGAGGGTGGGCGGCCTTCGGAGGTCTTGATCCTGGACTATCAATGCCATGAGCATCTCTGAGCCCAGGCCCCGGGAGGGGGCCCCACCACATGGGCCTCAGGCAGCACCTGACCAGCCAGCCCCACCCCACCCCACCCCACCCTTACCTGCCCTCTCCTCCCCTGGAGAAGCTTGATGAGAGGTGCCCTGGGCCAAGCCTCTGGAAACCCCTCTGCTACAGGCCTGGAGCTCACTGGGGTGGAAAAGGGAGGGGATGGACAGCTCAGATGGGCCCCTGCTCCCAGCAGCCTCCCGCCCCCTGAACACTCCCCTCCACCCCGCCCCGGCAGGCAGGTCCAGCTGGCCCCATTTCTCATCCCTATCGATTATGGTGGCAGAGACCTGCAGCACAGAATGTAAATCAGAGTCCCCAGGGTATTTAACCCAGGGAGGGTTAGGTGGAGGTGGCATCCCTTATAAGTTCTGCATCTGATGTTTTTATATTAATTCCTATAGCGGCCAGATTAATTTTTATTTCACTGACTGTTATCTCTTCTTCATTGACTAGGAGACATTTCTAAGAAGTGCTTATCTGTTGAGTATCAGTCATCTAGTAGGGGGGCTTCCCTGACTGCAAGATTTTCATTAAAGACAGAAAAATTCCTTTGCTCAGTCTGGAAATAACAATGCACAGGCTGGCTGGAGTTACCGCCAGCGCCTCTGTCACCTGGGAGTGAGGTCTGCAGCTGCCTGGGAGCCTCAACCAAAGGGGCAGGGCCCCCGAGCTGTTCCTCATCCTCCCTCTCCTCCCAGCCTCCTAGGACCTGAGTGAGCCTTCAGCAAGTGACCACCCCCAGCTCATCAGCCCAGCAAAAACAGTGGTCATTTCTCTGATCTGGGCCTGGATCCCACCTGAGATATCCATGACCCTGTACAGTACTGAGTGTCAGGAAATCTACAGCTCTGCGCTGGGGCTTCCCCTCCCACATCTCACAGCATCCACATCCTGACTCACAGCGAGGTGGGACTGTTGCTGCAGCCATTTTGCAGGTGAGGGAAATGCATTTGCTTGATGAGAGGTGCCCTGGACCATCCTTTTTGCTGGGGTGGCAGGAGCATTGGACAGGTGGATTACAAGGCATCTGGGCCTTGCATGAGGAGTCCAGCTGAAAAAAATGAGTGTCGGAAGGCTGAGAGCTGTCTGCAAACTCAGGTTCCTGCAGAGTGTGGGGTGGAGTGTTCTGGGAGCATCTTTCCCCTAGACCAGTGAGGCCAGGACCAGGGGCATAAGTCCAGGGCATGGAGGCTGGGAACAGAGAGGAGCACGGGGAGAAGGATGGAAGCAGGAGCTCGGCAGCTTGGGAGATGCCTGGCCAAGCTGGACATGCTGCCAGAAGGTGGGGGAGTGCCTTTGCTCTGAGATGCTCACCTGTCCCTCTCCCATCCTACAGGGTTGAAAGCAGTGGATCCCAAGTGTGGGCCCAAATGTGGACCCAGCAGCACCCCAGCCACTGGGAGCTCATGGCAAGTGCACACCCTGGCCAGCACCCCACATCTGAGCCTGGGGCCCGGTGACCAGCCTCCACTGGCACTGGGGAACCATGAGCAGGGTGGGTCCAGGACCCGAGAGAAGAAACACCTGGGCTGGAGCCTCAGTTACCTCACCTGTAAGACCGGAACACTGCCACCACCTGGGGGTGCTGTTGATCCTGAGTGAGTTGGAGGGTCCAGTCCTGGGCTGCCCATTTGCCCACAGGGCAGAGAGCTTCTCCACCAGTCATTCTCACCTCCCCCACCAAAAAGAGGGTTGCCTCTTTGTCTAGGGAGATGATTCAGGGACCAAAGCTTTACCTCCATGAGGGATCTCATTCAGCCTTTCTTTCAAGAGCCAGACGTGCAGAACTAAAACCCAAACCTTTAGGATTCAGAGAATGCCGATAAATCACAAAAGCAAATCGGTAACCAGGCAACCACCCCCTACCCAACCAGGCTGGGTATGGGGCTGAGAAATAGAGCAGAGGTCACTTCCTCCCACCTGGTACGGGTCACGAGAGCCCCAGTGACATGTCCTTAACAGAGCTGCTTTTATTTAGTTGGAAGCTGCTTCAGAGACACAACTGTGAAGACAAAAAAGGTTGCTGTACGTGGTGGCTAAGACATCAGCTGCATCTGAGGGGCTGGGTTCTGCAAGGAAATCAACTATGAGGCAAGAGCAAGGCTTTAGAAGATCCTCCAACTCTTCTCATCCTTCAGTTAGGTGGTCTCCTGTGAGGTTCTGGGCGAGTCCCGGGGGCTGAGGAGGTGAGTTTGGGCCCTAAGAGAAGAAAGAGGAGGGCATTTCCCTTCCCAATCTGGGCCTCTCTGCACTTACCCCTCATTTACAGCCTGGGCGGCTATTCACACATGACCCCATCCTCACCCCATCCTGAAACCATCCTGACCTCATGCGTGCTGCCTCCCACCCAAGAGGGTGCCTAGGTCCCTGCAGGGCTGGGTGGGTGAGGGTCTGAGGCAGGCCCTGAGGGCTAGGCCCGGGTAGGCAGGATACCTACAGAGGTAGATACCTGAGGCCGACTTTCTCTCGGTTCCAGCGCTGGAGCTATTGAAAACATGGCCCCGAATGTGCACAGAAGTCACAAGGGCAGAGTGAGCTGCCTCGCCCCCTCTGCCATCAACGTGGAGCCCTGGAACCTTTTTGCAGCCCTCAGGAGGGGTCCTGGAGAACAGCACAGATGCCCATCCCTTCTCTCCACCTCGCCACCCACAGCCCTGCCAGGAGGAGGCCTGCCTGTGCCCTCAGAGCCCCCAGCACCAGGGACTCCACCTGGGCTGCCTCTCAGTTCTCATTTATGCCTGTGTGTTTTCCTTGGGCAAGGTCCTGGAACCATGACGCACCCCTCCTGCCTGGGATCCCTGCGCTCCCACCCCACCCACACCTGCTGGCCTGGAACACAAGCCTACAGTCAGCCCACCCTGGCCAGGACCGCCCACCCAAAGTGGCCCCAAGCCACAGCATGGACAATCTGGTGTGTAGTGCTTAGATGCCAGCCTCACTTGAAGATGACTTGCAATTGGGGCTGCAATTCCAGGAGGGCACCCACTCCCTCACAGCTCAGCCCCATCCTGGGGCGGGGAGGCTGAGAGCAGAGCAGCTCTGTCAGAATGGAGCCAGCTGCACCAGCGGCCACTTGGTATTCAGGCCTGAGCTGGGCAGAGGGTGGCTGCAGGACCCCAGGCAGGGCCCAGGATAGATGGGTGGGCAGGAGGGTGGGGGCTCATCTCTAAGCCGGAAGGAGAAGCTTCCAGACATGATTGCATCTGACCTTCTCCTAGCATCTCCTCTCTCTGGCTCAGGGCCCACGGTGAGCTCAGCTCTGCACTCCTGGGCTTCATCCTGGGGAGCTTTGTAAAGTATCCAATCTACAGAAAATTGCCAACCTCTGGAAGCCTCAGCAGGACCAACAACCTCCACACAGAGCCCTTCTTATCTCCTAGGATGGCAGGCCCAGGCTACTCTGGGGGTCCTGTCGAGGCAGGGCTGGGAGGGGAGGAGAGCCACTCTGGGTAAGCAGGATGTTTCTAAGCTCCTAAATCAGGTTCCAGAGAGACCCCCACCCCTGATCCCCAACCCCTGCTGGCCTGGAGTACTGAGGTCTTCCAAACCTTCCAGAACATTCCTCAGCTGAGCAATCCCAGCCCTGAGCAAATCCCAAGGGAACCTGGAGAAGGAAGCCCCTCCCTTTGCTGGGATCATCGTATCCTTATGTTTAAAGGGCCAGAGGGAGAAGAATGTTTCTGTGCTTTTTAGAGAAGGTCTCTCCACAAAATACTTCCTGATGCTTGTCTGACACTGAAAACCTATTAAAGTCGTAAAGTTCTCCTGCGGAACGCTTCTCAAAAATGTATTTATCTAAAGGGCATCTGTGTTTGGTCTCCAACGCAAACGCTCCAAATGTCGGGCCCTGGGTGATTTATTTGGGCGCCTTGTTCTCTCCCTGTGAGTTGTTTTCAGCTCAAGCCGCTGGTCGCATCGCTCCTTCCCCTGATGTTTATAGATGGCTTCGATCTGCGCAGAGCCAGGCTGGCCAGGAAGAAAGGGCTAGGAGGAGTGGGTGAACGTGCAGCAGGGGGGCTGCAGAGAGTGAGGCAGGGGACAGATGCTCCCAGTAGACCCTTGCACTTCCCACCTGCTGCCTGAGCACACTCATGGCTGGGCCCAGGCTGTCCTCCCTGCCCAGAGAGCAGACATTTGAACAACAGCTGGGAATCCTCACCAGGTCCCCAACTGCCCTAGATGCTGGGACTTCAGCACCTGAACCCATGCAGGCACACGAGACAGACCGGGGAACAGACAATGATGAGAGTGACATAGCGAGCTGGGGACACAGACACTGCAAGGCCTCCCTCAGGCCACAGGAAAATGCAGCACAGCTAGGGCAGAGGGGGGTCAGGGTCTCCATGCAGTGCCCATGCCGAGCATCTAAGCAGCGTAGGAAGAGGTGACTTCTGAGTGATGAGTAAGAGTTGGACAACAAAGGGGCTGGGAATAGCCGGGAAGAGCCTCCCAGGCAGGTGGGGGTCCAGGGCAGGGAGCACCTGGGGAGTCTGAGGGACGGGGGGTCTAGGACAGAGGAGAGAGGGCTGAGCGCTGAGGTCCTAGCACTTGTGAGCAGGCCTGGGCCTCGGGCTGCACGCAGAGTCCCCTGACAGCTCTTCATCAGCCTCTTAATACGAAGGAACTCATCAGCCCCTTTCCAAAGAGGCCCCTGAGGGCAGGGCCCTGCCAAGGCTAAGCTGTGTCTGTTCTCCTCACCCTGCCTGCTGTAGGAAGGAAGGCCTGGGGCTGGGCCTGGAGGGGAGTGGAAGACTCTCCAGGTAGGAGGTGCCCAGGGTGTACCCCTGCAGTGCCACCCATCTCTTCAGGGCTGTGCATTTGCAAGCCCCTTGGAAGCCAGGGCACAGAGAGAATGCTGCAAGAGCAGAGTCCCCTGGGAAGATCCAGGCACCGCCGGGCTGGCTGCTTCTCTGCTCTCCTTCCAGCAGGGAGGTGGGTGCCAGAAGCCCATCTCCCCCAGGCGCCACAAAGAGGGGCTCCAGAGAGGTTTTTTAGAGCTGCATTGCTCTTTAAGTATCCTAGCCACATGTGGCTATTTAATTTTACATTATTTTAAATTCAATAAAATTAAATATTCAGTTTCTCAGTCGCACCAGCCACATTTTAAGTGCTCGAATAGAACAAAGTTCAACATGGTCATCATTGCAGAACCTTCCCTGGACGGATGGAGTAAGCAGGGAGGGGCCTCTCTGGTCTGTATGAGGGATCCAGGCACAGTGGGAGCCCTGGGCAGGTCTCAGCTCAGGTAGCAACACAGGGTGGTGCAGGGGCTGGAGGGGAAGCCCTGAGGGCTCTGCCTGTGACCAACCCCAGAGCTTCCAAAGCAGCAAAGGCCAGCAGGGGGGCCGGAAGGGGTGAGGGAGGCGTGAGCAAGTACCCCGCACCTGCAGACACAGGGACTGGAAACCATGTGTGCCCCGCGCCCTGCGCCCCACACCCAAAGGGGAGCTGGAAAGAGGGAAGATGGGCAGCCTGCAGGCAGCTTGCAGTCTGTCCTGACCCTGTAGCTCGCGTGCGGAGCAGGGGAGGCTCCCCTGGGCACCCACAGGCCTGGAGGGCACTGGCAGATGTACACCTCACTGGAGCTGCAGCCACCTCCATCCTGGGCACAGGGCAGCCTGCAGACGCCACCGGGACATTCAGTCACTGGCTTCCTGTTTGTCAGCATCCCCAAGCACCACAGGGTTTTTTGGCTCCAAAAGACCTCCTGGGCCAGAGTAAGCCTCTGCAGGTCCTGCGGGCATGAGCCCTCTCAGAGGACGGAGGGCACGCTGCAACCTCCAGGGAGGCCAGGCAGAGACTGCCGTGAGGATGCTCTCCTGGGAGGGTGAATGCCTGCCTGTCCCTGCTGGGGGCGCTGTGGGAAAGCCAGGGCTGGCTGGCCTCCCACAGCCTCCTGGTGTCTCCAGGACAGCACTGCCTCCAGCACCATCTTCTTTGCTCAAGGTCAGCTACCCGAGGTGCCTAGGCCTGACAACCGCCACCTACATCTCCTCTGCCTTGGATCCCTCCACATGTGCCTCGAGTTTAGGGGACTGTCCCCTAGATGCACCGGGAAAGGAGGGACTTTGTATTCTTCACTGTCATGTCTCTATTTCCAAAATTGCTGCCTGGAATATGGCAAGGGCCCAGGAGATGTCTGTCAAATAAATAAGTGGACTTTTCAAGGCCAAAGGGCCAATGTGCAGACTGGGGAAAAGAGAGATTCTCCTACCAGCGTTGGAGCAAAAAACAAATCCCAGCTTCAACCTCGGTGGTCATTTAGGGTTTGGCGACTGAAGAGGAGAAATGCTGAGGACACTGGGTGCCGGCGGGGGCGCACTTCCTCCCTGGAACCCTACTGAACGGCAGCTCGAGGTGGCCTCGAAGGGCAGGGTCCCTCCTTTGAAGCGGCTCCTCTGCGGCCCTCCAGCTCAGACCTCGCTGTAGCTGGGAAACTCAAGGAGAAGTCGTAAATAGGTTTTGCAATGGCAAAGGTGAGCTTAATTTTTCATTGAGCTTACCTCCAGGTAATAATGAATCGGGAGGCACTCTTTCACTCACAGAAGCAAAAGGAAAAGAAAGGGGCTTCCTAGTGACAAGATAATTTGTCAGAAAGTTCTGAGGGGGCACGGCAGGGCTGTATAGGAAGTGTGTATTGAACAATACGACACACTGGCTTCTAATTGCTGCTGCCTTTCTGATCAATAATACATGTTTTCAAAAAGCCTTCTGCTTGCATTTACACAATGGACTGTAACTACTGCAAAGATCCATTAAGGCCTATTTTAAAAAGTGCATTCGTAAAAAGTTGTCTAAATCTGCATTACAAGGCAGATTATGAAACTGCCTTGGGAGATGTTTTGTCTAAAAAGCCTTCAGGCCGTATCTGCTGGACAGCTGACTGGAGCTCCCTGCTCTCCATGTCGCTGGGAGCCAGGATGCCTTCTCCAGAGGCTGCACCAAGCAAGGTGAGGGCAGGCCCGAGGCCCTGTCCACAAACCAGTTGGCCTCTGAGCCCCTTGGGCTGGGGCCGCCTTATGTGAGCCAATACCCCAGGAGCCTGTGTGGGTACAGGCATTAATCAACCCACCACTCCCAAACGTGTAATTCAAGGTCAGATAAGTGATCCTCTGTGGCAAAGAGGACTCTAGGGTCCTGGGGCTCTCTCCCTCCAGCACTGAGAAGGCTTCAGGTCACATGGGAAGGGCTCAAAGCCTGTGGCCAAGCCAGGGATGCAGAAGACAGGTGTGGGCTTTGGCAAGCCAGTCACCACCAGCCCAACACAGCACACAGGTGCATGCTGTCACCTGTGCAGGTGGGAAGCCTGGATTGTTTGGGTCTAGGGCCCCTTGGCTTTCTGTGCCACCCTAGCACCTTCCAGTGACTACTTGGGCTCATGGCCTCAGCTCCTACAGCTGAAAGGATAGAGGCTGATGACAGCGGCAGCTTGTGCTGATGGCCAGGGCTGAGGGCTCTGTGCAGACTGACTGGCTGCATCCCTGGGAACTTGGGGAGAAGGAGCTCTGCCTTCCCACTGAGGCACGGAGACTCTGAATAACCCACCAAGGACATGGGACAAGAGACAGAGCTAAAACACACTCAGCCCGCTGCAGCCTTCCCACCATGCCACTGCTGCAGGCCACACCTAGACAGCCTCCTGTAGGAGATAAAACCCTGGCAGAAAGGCAAGAAACACCCTCACTGTTTGCTGAGCCCACTGATGCATCACTGGGCTTCACCCTCAAAGCAGTGCCCATGTGATTGCTCCCATGTCACAGAGGATGAGACCGAGGCCCAGAGAGGACCACAGAAGCTGCTGAGTGGTACAGCTAGCCTGGCTTTGATGATAGGTGAAAAGGATGGAGATTCCTCCAAGGAAAGGGGAGGGGAAGAAGGGCAGAGAGGGAAGAAGAAAGGAGGGAGAGAAAAGGAAATTCAGAAGAGAATGGAGTGTGGGCGCACGGAAAGGTGAGGTGGGCAAAGCAATAACAACAGGTCAGTGGGAGGAGGTGGGCAGGCTGGCGGAAGGAGGTGAGATTTCCCTGAAACCCCTCCCCCTACCGCCAGGGTCTCTGATGGATATGCAGGCCCCTGTTGCTTTTGTTCAGGCACCCAGCTCCTAGTCAGGTCCTAGGGAAGATGCAAAGGGGGTCTTCTCCCAAGCCAGGCTGAGGACCCTTCTGCAAACACCCCTGAGGGCACATGAGGCCCACAGGCAGGCAGGACCTGCACAGTTAGGGAAAGCCTGTCCCACACAGCCACACCCTGCAAGCCCAGACCAGGAGTTCCCTGAGCATGCTCATGGAAACAGCATATTTGGCACGGGATGGGATGGCCGAGGAGCCCCTCTGGGTGCCCTGAGAGCCAGCTGCTGGTCACTGGCTTCCTCCTCGAAGCTGCCCTGGAAGGCACCAACAGCAAGGCCAGGGAGGCAAACCGTGGGGAGCAGCAGACCTGCCCCTCACCTCAACAGCCCACTGGAGGAGTAGAGGGCAGTGGTAGGCAGATGGGGAAACTGAGGCACCGAGCACTTCACTAACAGTACACATATCCTCAGAGTCTGTGCTTCCAATCACCATGTCACACTGCCCACAGGAGGGGCCTGGACCCCTGCCCACACCCACTCTGAGAGGCCTCCGTCAGCAGTTACAGGAACCCAACCCAGCCTTCCAGAGTTGCCAGGACCCAGTTGTGCTCCTGAATGTGTTTCCCTTTCCCTGCAAGTCACAAGACACCCCAGAACCAAAGTTTCTTGTCCCTGGAGCTCAACCTCACTCCAACCATGCTTCTCAGTGCAGCGAGACATCCCCATGTCACCTGGGTCAGAGGACACAGAGCATCCCAATCGCTTCCCACTAGGCAAACCTCCATAGGCTTGGCCCAGATCTCCATCCATGCTGGCCTTTCCCTCCTCCTTCCCTTCCCTGTGCTGCATTTTTGTGCTTTGGGGTCAGACCTGAGGGGCTCCAGGTAATCTTCACCTACTCAGAAGCAATGAATGACCTCCAAGTTCTCACATGCTGCAGGGAGATGGTGTGAGCTGCCTGCCCACTGAGCATCTTACCCTGCACTGGGGCAGAGCCTTGAAAATAGCATCTCCTCACAGTCACCAGGGAGGGACACTATTTCAGTACTCATTTGACAGGTGACAAAACTGAGGTTCAGGAGTAATGTGTACAATGTCACACAACTATGAATGGCAAAATTCAAACTCACATCTAATCTTTCCAAGCAGATGTCTGCACAAGAACCTCCTGGAGAATTTTTTTTCTTGGAGATGCAGTCTCGCTACGCTGCCCAGGCTGGTCTTGAACTCCTGGACTCAAGTGATACTCCTGCCTTGACATCTCAAAGTACTGGGATTACAAGTGTGAGCCACTTAGCCTGGCCCCTGAATTTTTTTTTTTTTTAACATAGATTTTTAGGGAGGGGGAGCCCAGGATATGTGTCTTATAAAAGCTGCCCTGATAAATTCTCCAAAGGGACCTGTGGGCAGGGGCAGGGAGCACTGACCACCCTGCAACGTGCCCTCCTCCAGCTCCCAGAGAGCCCACGACCCTCAGCAGGTTCGTGTGGCCAGGGTACCAAGCTCAGGCCCAGGGAGGCCCACTGGCTACAACTTATCAAGGGCTTCCTGTTTGTTGGGCACTGGGCTCTACCCTCACATGCACCCCTCTTTCTATCTTCACTTCTTCAGAGAGGAAGATGTTTATAGCTGGGGAAACTGAGGCTTAGAGAGATGACTAAGGGGAGTCAAGAAAGAGAGCAGAGCCCCCTGCAGGCCCTCCTCACCCCCTAGACTGAGAGGGCCAGGCCTCCTGGGCAGCCACAAACTGGCACGTCTGCTTTGCACCCCACCTGGCCTCCACCTTCCCTTGTGAGACCTCAGGGGGTGGCCCCGCTTCCCCTCTGCTCACCGAGGAGCTCCTTCCTACTGCCTGATGTTCTGATCCTGAGCCCACACCTAGGCAGGGCTGAGTCTCCTCTCCACACAGTCCTGAAGGCCAGCAGGCCCTGGGCTTCACCTCTGTCCTCTACTGAGCAACCCTTTAGTCAGATCCCTGGGTGTGCACATGGCAGGGAGGTATGCATCTGTGTGCATGTGTGTCCATGTATGGGAACACAGGTGTATGCATGTGTACAGGGACACCCATGTGAGGGCCTTCCCAGACCTTTTTCCACGGAGTAGACGAGACCCTTTCATGGTGTCAGGTGTTTACTCAGGACCCCCAAGGGTGAGGATGCAGAGAGAAAGAGTGGAAGGGCCTAAGGTAGGCCAGGCAGGAGCACGGCCCCAGATGGCCCCTTGAAATGGCCACACAGAGCCCAGCCAGACATCAATGTCAGGAAAGGGCTGGCCAGGGTGTTCCCTGGGAGGTGCAGGAGTGGGGCTATTCAAGCCCACCCCCTTCCCTCTCCATTCACCTAGGCAATCACAGGAGCTTGTCTATAGCCAAAAATGCCCCCCAGCCCCTCCTTCCCTACCAAGTCCCTTCCCTGGGCACAGGCCTGAGTATACAGCCTGGGTAGCCACTGGCACCAGAAATGGGGCATGTCTGCACCCAAGGGAGCCCCTTGTGGCCAACTCCAGCTCCATAAACTGGAAGGGTGTGGCAGGCAGCCAGGATCCAATGGCCCAGAGTGGCTCTCCTGGGCTGGCAGGACTGTGCCCTGGCCACCTAACTCTCTGCAGGCCAGGACTGGACATCACAGTTGGCTGAGCGCAAGCCAGCCTCTGTCTTGGCAGCTACCCTTCCTGCCTGTGAAGGTGACTTCACTTTGACTTCGTATCTGCAGAATGATGTGCAGATCACTTATTCAGCCCTAAGCTCAGCCAGGCAAGAGGGTGGGGTTCTCCACACAGCAGGCAGGATCGGCTGGCCCAGGGGTGCCCTGGGCCCAGGTTCTCCGACCCTTCCTCCTCAAGGGCACATGGGCTTCCCTTCCTCCATCTCTTGGCACCTGGGTGCAGGACAGACCTCAAAAGGCAGCGGGGGGTGGGGCGGTGGGGGCTGGGGAAGGAAGGACTTTCTCACCGATCCCACATCCAACCTCACCTCCAAACCCCTTCTCATGTCCAGTAGCTTCTCCCTATTAGGGGTGAATGTGTTTATGCGCATCATTTCCATCATTTCTTTGGGGAAAAATTGGATTATTTGGGCTCCAGTTCCTCCCAGCTACTCACTCTCCTACTCTGACCGCCCCACATCCTACGAGTTCTCCAGTGTAAGGCGGGGCAAGGGCCACCAGCACCAGGTCTCTGGAAGACGGCCAGAGCCAGTTTCCTGTTCCCAAGGGTTGGACCAGTACTAGCGGGGGGAACTACAGACTGTCTGTCCTGGACCCAACCCTCTCCACTACCCAGGATGTTGTAAGAGGCTATTCTGCCCCTCTTCTCCTGCTCAGCTCCTCCCCGCCTCCTGCCTCCGGCCCCAGCAGAGGCCGCGCTCCCACTGTGCCTCCTGCCGCTGGGAAATGGCGCAGCCTGCGCTCCGCGGAGAGCTTGGAGGCGGGGCGCCCTTCTCTGAGTCCCCAGTGTCGCATCCCGAGCCAGTCGTCCAGACCTGCATCCCGCGTGGCATCCCTACCCTCTCCGTGCAGCGGAAAGGGCGAAACGCAGGGACAGCAAGCGGGAGCACCGGGTAGAAAGAGCGGTTCTGCGTGCAGAGGTGTGCGGACCCGGGCTCCAGGGATCCCTTGCACTGCCCCCCTCGAGGTCCGCACCAGCTCCTGCCGCGTCCCGCCCGGCTGCACCCCGCTCCCGCACCTCGCTCCTCCCCAGTCCCCACTCGGCCTGCGACCAATGTCCCGCACTGGGCTCCTATGCGCGCCGCGCCCCGTCCGCACCCCGCGCAGCCCGAGCTGGCACCGGAGCCCCGCCCCTGCCCGCACCCCGCCCGCACCCGGTCCAGCCTGGTCCGCCCCCGGCCCGCCCCCGCGCCGCCCTGCCCCGCCCCTACCCGCTCCTCTGGCGCAGCCGGCGCTTGCCTAGCTTCAGTCCCGCGACCGAAGCTGGGCGCGCAGCAACGCTGAGTGCCCCGGAGCCCGCGCCCGGACGCGCCGCGTCCTCAGTGTCCGCCGCGTCCGCCGCGCCCCGTGCGGGAATGGGGCGGCCGGGCTGAGCGCCGCACTCTCCACCCAGACCCGCCAGCGCCAGCTGCCGTCCCTCCAGTCGCGGCCCCAGAGCGCACGGGCGATGGCGAAGGCGACGTCCGGTGCCACCGGGCTGCGGTTGCCGTTGCTACTGCTGCTGCCGCTGCTCGACAAAGGTGAGTCCTGCCGGCCGCCGGCGCCCGCAGCGGCCAGGGCGAAGTTGGCGCCGAGCAGGGGAGCGGCCGCGTTCAGAAGCGCCTTTCTGTTTGCGGTGGGCCCCGGGCTGCGCGGTCGCTAGCCACCCGACCTCGGCTGGGAGCGCAGTGGCTGCGGGGAGCGGCGGACAGGGCGCCTCGGACCGGGGCTGGGCGGGTCTCGGGTGGGAGCGGAGCGCGGGCCGGGCAACGCGGGTAGATGCTCAGAACCCAAACCACAGCCGCAGGTCTCAACCTGGCCGCGCCTTGCGCCAAAGCCGAGCGTCCTGGAGCAAACCGGACAGCCGTTTCAGGGCCGGCGTGGCAGAAGGCTGAGAGAGCCTCGAAAGCCCGCGATTCATGCGGGGAGTTCTATTTCGGCAGGAGACAGTTCGGTCCTGGTTTCCTTTTCCCGCTCCGCGTCCGTGCGTTCCTCCCCCGCTGTGCCGTTCTGGCCAGCCGAGGGATTCGGAGGTTCTTTTGAAAAGATTGTATTTTCCTCGTGCGTTTTTGCAGCCCCGGTCTATAAGCACCTAAAAACCGTGATTTCTGGGGTGGCTCCTCCCGAGGGGCCGCCGTCATCAGCGTCCCACCCGGCAGCCCTGGAGTCGTGTGGCGTTGCCTGGCAGAGATGCTGAAGATGCGGCTTTAGGAGGCTCAGGGCCAACACTTAAGAAAGCTTTTGCCCTGCTTGGGGTGGGGTAGGGAGGGGTATGCGCCGCCAGCCAGCCTCGGTGTTGGGCCTGGTGAAACCACAGGTGCTTAAGGATCCCAGCATTAGGTGTGGCCTTGCAAAGATGGTCATCGACTCCACCCAAACGCTGGCAGAAAGAGCCGCAAGGCTGTGGAATTTCTGACCCCTTGGCGCGCATTTCAGTGTCCCTCAGACTGGCCCTGACTTAATCCCCTCCAAGTGCTTGTGTATGGACCAAATTTCCCTCTAAGAGGGCAGGAGCCCTGGCCACCCTCCGTCAATCCTTATAAAGGACTTTCTCTCCTCGGAGCCTTTGGGAACAGAAGAAGCCATGGTCGGTCACCCTGTCTCTGGCCCCAGGCTCTGCAGAGACTGAGTTTCCAGGCCCACCTGAGACTTCACGTGTGTGACCTGCGCCTCAAATTAGCATATGCTGAGGCCAGAGTGGGTCCCCAGTCCACCTAGAGAGGGACAAGGGAGAAGCCCTTGCCCTCCTATCTGTTCTGAGTGTTGGGACTCCGGGGTCCCAGTGCTGCAGGGGGAAGACACGGGGCAGAAGTAAACAAGGTGCTCTGATGCTGTATTGGGACTCTGGGCTGTGACTTTGGCTTTTTGGTTGTGGGCATGGGGTCAGGTGTGAGCAGCTGCTGGTGTGCTGGGCAGGGGATTTCCCCCCACCCTTCTACAGCCTTGTGTTCAATCAGGGCGCCCAGTGAGGCTGTGGGGGCCAGGTTCTGGGGGCTGGCCTGTGGCACTCAGCAGGCATGCAGGTAGTTTTCCGTGCCCAGACCTCTGGCACACAGACAGCTTCCCCAGTACAGAGATCGTGAGCCCCTAGCCCCTGGGATAACCTGGACACCGCAGTTGGTGGCACTGGGAGTGGAGAGGCAGCCCCACTCCCAGGAGGAGACAGCTGGGGCCTTTGGAGAGGCCTGCGGGGCTCCTTCCCGGGAGCCACAGCTCTGGAGGTTCTAGTCGCACTCTTGGAGCTGCCCAGCATCGCCCCAATGAGTCCCAAGGTTCTCCCCAACCACCCCAAGGAGACAGCTCGGCCTCAAGCGCCCTCTTGCGGAGGCTTCGCTTTAGTGGCCGGGCCTGCTGGCAGCGCACGGGCTGGGTCTCTGGAGGATGAGGGCCCTTCCCCAGCTCTCACACACACACTCACACTGGATCACCATCAAACAAACTCCTGCCCCTTCTCACGGCACTTGCTCCCAAAGCTGTGGGACATGCACTTTGTGGCTCCTTCACACCCTGCCTCACCCAGGTCCACACAGGGACCCCAGCCCCTCTCATCACTCACACACACACAGGGACCCCACGTGTGTATACAGGGACACACACTCCTCAGACCTGAAACCAGAGTGAGGGAACCTCCATCTAAAAGTTACATTTATTTAAAAGTTGCTCTTAGAGGTTTCTGGCATATGACTGCTCAACCCAGATATGGCTGTCCCCGTTGCTTGCATGAGGAACCTGTTCTCAGCCTCTGGGGCTCCCCCAGGTCCCAGGCTGACCCTGCACCTCAGCCTCCCATGGCTCCTCAGCAAGGCTCTTGTCTCTGTCTTCCTGGCCTGGCTTTTTGAGTCCTGTTTTGCAGCAAGAAAGGACCTTCCCTCTCTGTCCCCGGGCCCCAGGGCCTTCTGCTCCCAGCACGGAAGAGCTGGGCACTGTGACTTGGCAGAGCCCCCGGTCCAAGCTGCCAGACCACCCTCTGCAGAGGGCTTAGGCGGCCCACCTCAGCCTGCACCACCAGGTGTCGGTGCGGGCAGCTCAGGCCAGGGGTGTGGCTCCCTCTACTTCATCCTCTTCCTCCTCCCCTTTCTCTGGCCAGAGGCTTCACCAGGCTCACCAGGGGCCGGCGGGCTTTCTCTTCCACCCCAGCTCACTGAGCCTGTCTGGCTTCCAGGAGATGCCTGCAGCCCTCACTGGTGGGCTGGGCCTGCTGGGGTCCTGCAGGCAGAGAGCAAATGGGGAAGTGCATTGAGCTGATTCACTAAATTGCCTTTATTCTACAGAATCACTTAGGGACAGGCTGAGGAAATTGCCGTTTCCTTGGTGGTATGAAGAAAATGGGATTAGTTCACCTAGTGGGGAGCTAATGGCCTTTTAGCCAGGGGAGGAGAAAACCAATTAAAAATTATGTTATCTGTTAAAATGGAACCAGGGGTGCCAAGGGGACGGGAAGGCCCAGAAGCTACCATCTCCCTTAAGGCCTTCCCCCTCTGCAGCCTGGCCGAGGACCCTCTAGGTCCCCTCATCTTAACTGGATAAGGCTAGTACCAGCAGTAGCACCCCACAAGGGCTCACAGTGCCCTGTTTCTGTGCTGTGCCCACTCATTTCATTTCCCACAAGTCTGCAGGAGTCGTGGCCTTGGCCCATTTCACAGGTGAGGAAACTGAGGCTCCATAGCCTATGGACTCGAACCGGTGGAGAGGATGCAGGAGCTCCCCAGCATTGGTCCTCTGGCTTGCTCCAGCCCCTTCTCTGGGCCAGTGGTGTGGGTCCAGGGTGGGGCTAAGGAGGGCTCCCAGGGACCTGGCCCTGAGCCTGCCCACCAGTGGTGAGTCTCCCTGCCTCAGGCTCTGGGTGCCCTCGTGACACCCCAACCCAGATCCCAGCGTGACATGTGGCACCATGCACAGACACTGAGATACTCTCTGAGTCTCGTCAGCTTTAGCTGATGTCTGGGAGTTCTGCGGGTCTGGGGACAAGCACCAGGCATGGCTGTGGCAGCGGAAGGGCCATATGTGCTCCATGGATGGCAGGAAGACATCGCACTGCTGGTGGTGGTGCAGGTGTTCGGCTGGGACACCAGGCTGAGGCCCTGGCAACCAACGTCTACCTGAGGCCCTGGTATCTGATGGAAGCTACTGTGCTGAGGACAAGAGTGCAGGGACCGGGGATGGAGTCTGGGCGTCAGGGGTGGGGGTACAGCTGTGTTTCCTCATGCAACACAGGGCCTTGCTCCTCATGTTCCCCATCCTCCAGGACAGCCTGAGAAAAGAAACCCAGGGAACCAGGGCAGAGTGGAGGGCAGCCTCCAGGCTCCCTGCTCCCCACTCCCCTCCTGCAGAGGCACTTCCTTTTCACTGCAGGAGCCCCTCTGCTGGGAGTGGAGGAGGCTGCTTCCTGGTGTGGGGTTATGCTCCCTCCCCGTTCCCTGCTGTGCTCTCTATCTCCCCCCTCCTCTGCAATTGTTTTTCAGCCTACTGACTTAATAGTAACAATAATAGTAGCAATAAGAGTTACAATAATAGTAAGAGCAGCAGCCTGAGCACTCCTGAGGGAGCCTCGGCTCCTGCCTGGCTGCTCTAGGACTGGGGACTCAGCCCCATGGCCCCTTGACCTCCAGTGTTGTCTCATGGCAGGGAGAGACCCTCATCAAGGAGACCCTGCATAGTGACTTCCACGTGCATATGTGTCGAGGGGCAGGGACTGGGCGATGACCACCAGTCAGGGAGCGAGCCCCGGCCATAGTCACAGAGGAGGTGATGGCACAGGGCTCTCTCCCTGCCCGTCTGCACCTGGGCCTGCCAGAGGCGTCTTACATGCTCCATGGGGTGGGGTCTTTGGCCCCTAGGAGGCTGCCAGGCAGTGGGACTATGAGAGTCAAACTGGGAGGTCCCTTGGGGTCCATGACCCAGGCGTTGCCTCCCTCGTGGCTGGGAGGGGAGAAGGCCCCAGGCCCACCAGAGCCCACCTGGCTCCCCGACTAGAACAGCAGCCTGGGCAGCTCAGGGATTGAGGCGAAGGCTCGGGGATTGATTCTGTGACCCCTGAGGCAGGCTCTGCTTCCCACAGGGAAACTTTGGAGGATGAGCCTTCTCCTGACCAAGGGTCTGGGACACTTGGCAGCCCCTGGGATCCTGCCTTACCTCTCTGCTTTGTCCCCCTTTCCCTGAGCTCTGGGGCCAGGCCTGGGCACATGGATGGGTGCTGAGAGAATGTGGCCTGGACTTCCATGGAGCTCTGGCCCCACAGCTGTGTGATCATGGGGGCCTCAACCCCACTCTCCTCCATTCTCCAAGCCTGGAGGCCCTGAAGCCCGGGGATCCCTGAGCTGAGACCTCAGGCATGGTGGGCCTGGGCAAGAGCAGGCAGTGAGGTGTCCTTGTTTCTGAAGCTCCTCCTGGCTAGGCTTCTGCCCCCCTGGAAAGCCTGAGGCAGGGAGATGGTGCCAGCAGGACCTTAATGACAACAGTTCAGGCAGCACCTGGCCCTGGAGGGAGCAGGTGGCCAGCTCCGAGCAAACACCTCTGTTTGCTTTTACCTCAAGGGTGGCTCCACAAAGTACAGATGCCCAGGAACCACCACAGAAAGGTCGCCGCTGCACCTGGACAGGTGTGCATCCAGCTGGTGGACCGGCGGGTGCAGGCTTTCCTCCCTGATACCAGGGATACCTGGAGGGCCTGAGGCTGGGGCCCTGTGCTCAGGAGAGAGCCTCTGGCTCCCCAGGCCCTAGAGCCCCGGAACCCCCTCCCAGTTTCCGATGCTGCAGCTGTGCTTCTGCTCCTGGCGCTTGCTCCTCTGTGTTGCTGATATCTGTGCCTTGCAGGAGCCAGGATTCCAGGGAAGCACCCGAGGGGCAGTGTGGCCCCAGGGCAAGAGCAGGACAGGGGCCACCAAGCTGTTTCCAGTTCCCTTGTGTGCCTGTGACTCCAGAGGATTCTCACCCTTGTGTTCCTGAAAAGGAAAAAGGAAACGTGTAATTTCCTAGAATTTAAGTAATGACTGGGGAGATGCTGAGGGAGATGTGCACTCTGGTGCCGGGCCGAGGGTGGGTGAGCTGGGGGTTCAGCATGAGCCGGTGCAGCTCCAGAGGGAGGGAGAGGGCTCACTGGGTTGCTTCCTCACACTTCTTACCAGTGAAACTGATACAAACCTGGCAGCTAGTGCTGGGCCAGGGACCAGGGGCTCCCTCCTGGTCTGCTCCCCCTCCTGCTCCTCCACCATTGCCTGTAGGGTGTCTGCCACCCCGGGAAGCCCGACACTTAGCTCCAGCGGGGGTCCAGGCCTGGCCTTCCTTACCCAGGGAAACAATGGGGCTCACAGGCTCTGGGTGACACGGGCACGTTGCTCTGCCATCGTGACGGGCCAGCCTGGCTGTGGGACCCATCACCAGTGGGCAGCCCTCAGGTCGTCTCTGCAGGTGACTCCTCTGGCAGGATGGAGGAGGATGCCCCACAGCACCTTGAAAACTCGTGACCCAGGAAGGCCTCAGATTGTCTTTGCTCCCCAAGCCTCCCCACCACCTACATCTGCAGGGGCAGGTGAGACTGTGCTTAATGACAGGAACATCCCAGTCTCAGGGGCTTAACGCTGTCCACTGTGTCCTGCTTGTGGCACACTCTGGCATGACCCTTATGCCCTGGGATTGGTGGCCACACCTCCCAGCCCGTGTGCCCAGCTGTGTGCACAGGAAGACAGAGAGTTTCGAGGAGGCTGAGACTTGGGGAGCTTTGAGGCCTGGGAGGGGCCACTGTCACTTTGCCTGTGTTCCACGCGATCCTGTCACGTGGCCTGTCTCACCACAGGAAGCTTGAAGTGCAGAGGACACGGGGATAGGGGTGCGCAGGGGTACGCCTGCACACACTCCTGCCTGTCGGCTCTCCCACCCTTGTCCTGCTCTGCACAGCAAGAGCTGGTCATGGGCCCAGCAGCTGAGGGAGAGGGAGGGAGAAACAGGGTGGTAAATAATTATGGGTTACTCTTTTTTAATTGAGGTGAAATTTATATAACATAAATTTAACCATTTATAAATGAACCATTTGGTGCATTTAGCACATTCACAGCATTGCACAGGCATTGTCTTAGTTCCAAAATGTTTGCATCACCCCAAAAGGAAACCCCATACCCATTAAACAGCTGCTTCCTGTCCCCAGGCAACCCCCAGCCTGCGTTCAGTCTCTTCAGCTTGGCCTGTCCTGGAACGTTTCAGCTGCATGGACTGTTGTCTGGCTTCAGTCACTCAGCATAAGGTCATCAGGGTTCCTCTAGGCTGTGGCATGTGTCAGCCCCTTCCTGTGAGGGGTAAATAGTGTGCTGTCCCATTCATCTGGGGACAGACACATGGGTGCTTTCCACCCTTTAGCAATTATGAAAAATGCTGCCAGGGACATTCCTGTGCAGATACCTGAGTCCCTGCTTTCAGTTCTCTTGGGTACATACCTGGACATGAAATCACTAGGTAATTCTGTTTTATTTTTTGAGGAGCTGCCAAACCGTTTTCCGCAGTGGTTGAGTTGTGTTACATTCCCAGGGGTTACAATCTGTCCACATCCTCACCACCTCGCATTGTTCTCTCTTATTCTCTGATTCGTGTCTCACTCTGGCCGTGCAGCGGGTGCACAGTGCTAGCTCGTTGTGGCTTTGGTTTGCCTTTCCCTGGTGACAGCGTGCTGGGCATCTTTTCCTGTGCATGCTGGCCAGTTGCGTGTCTCTTTGGAGAAGCATCTCTTCAAGCCTTCCGCCTGTTGTCTAATTGAGTGGCCGTCTTGCTGTACAGCTGACTTTGCTGTCACATCTGCACTGAGGGCTGCAGAGAAGCACCTTCATCCAGGGGTTTCACTTCAGTGCTTGAGCCCCAAGTCCCTTGTGAGGAGAGTGTGGATTCGTCTGATTCCTCATATGGGCATTGAATCACCACCACCTTCAGGGACAGTGAGGACATTCTCAGAAGACCTGGACTCTGAGGTCTCATTGAGCACAAACATTCTGGAAGTCATGGTGCATAAGAAGGGGCTGCCCAGGAACCACCCTGTGAAGGATGGAGGAGGGGGAAGGAGCCGGGGGACCCCCACCTCACTGACAAGATGAGACTCGGCAACATGGGAACCCAGGGCTGCCCTCTCTCACTCACCCTCAGCCCCGACTCTAAAAATAATGGATAATCAGATCCGCTTAAGTTAATTATTGTCATTGCCTTGGTGTGATGTCATGCTACTGGGCCCTGGGGCAGTGGTGGAGGCGCCTAGGCAGCTTTAGAGGCCGGAATGGGGCCTGGGGACCTTGGCCCAGGGGTGGCAGGCAGCCTCTGTGGGCTCCTGCCAATCTGTTTGGTGGGGGTGGAGCACTGGCATCCATAGGCAGGCACTCTGTGCTCCCAAGGAGGAGTTCCTGTCCCTACTCGCAGCTAGGGACAGAGCCAGGGAGGCTGAATGCCTGGCACACAGTCCTGGCACACAGTGGGAAGGCACAGGGCCTTGGGCTGGGCCACTCTGCCCTGCCTTTTTGTTCCCTCCTGCCACTGAACTCCTTCTTGCCTCATCATCAGTGGCCTGGAAGGACACTTGCAGTCCTAATCCTGTTTTGGCCTCATGTCCCTCACCCCCCATGGGCCACCTAGGCCAGACCCTGCCCTGATTTCCATCTTGCCCACGGTCCACCCCTCATCCCTTATCAGGAGCTTGTTCTGTGAATGCTCCTGCACAGACATCACAGACTCAAAGGGTCTGAAGACCTTGGCTGAGAGGAGCTTACATATCAGTGCAAACCTCTCATTTTACACATGGGGAAACCGAGGCCCCGAGGGAGGTGTGAGTTGTCACATGTGGGGGCAGTGTCAGGTGAAGGCTTGGTGCTGCCCCCATGGGCATCCCCGTCCCTGCATGGCACCCCCAGCCTTGGGTTTGGATTCCTCTTTACCCTTGATGTTGAGGTCTTTGCTCCTAGGACCTGGATAACAGCAGCCAGGTGCAGGAGGTGCCCCCACATTGGGCTGCCCTGGGGCATCCAGTTTGGCGGCTTGTCTGGCTCCAGGTCTGTGCTGGGCTGAAACCTGCTGTCTCAGAGGCTCCCGTCTCCCTACCTCCAATCTCCACCAGAGCAGACCCTCAAGTCTTTTTTGTGTCCTCTCCCCAGGGAGAGCCTAGCTTCTGCTCTGTAGTTCAAGACAAGGGATGGTAGCTCACCATACCCCAGCTTCTCTGCGTGACTGTCACTGAGCAGAGAAGCCCAGGCCAGACTGCAGCTGAAGTCCTAGCCTCTGTATGGCCTTCAGCAGGGTACATAACCCTGCTCTGCCTCATTTTCCTCCTGTGTGAGATGGGAATCCTCATGGTCCCTACCTCTGACAGTAGTTTTGATGCAGTAGGTGATGTGGGTGAAACACCTGGCACAGACCTGCTCGTGAGGAGCGCACCATGGATTCTCGCTGGTTAATGTTAAACAGGGAAGAGCAGGGGCTGGAGGAGGGTGAAAATGGGCAAGACCATCTCGGCTTGAGGAACTTGGGCTGACAGATTGACTTAAATTAGCATGAGGATGTGCTCTGAGTCACTGCTTTGCTGAGTGCATGGGTACAGTTGCCCAGGTCAGAAGCACCAGGGTCAAAGCCGGTGGTGATGCCTTGGCCCTGTCATTCCAGGCCAGGGCCAGTGAATGATGCGGTGAGCTGGGGCAGACTCTAGAGCCCTGCAGCCAAGGGGGCCAGTGACCCTCACACGGTCATCTACAGGCCACTTGGGTGGCCAGTCCTGTTACAGCCAGGCCTTGCCCTAGGAAAGAAATTAATTGTAACCTAATTGGCAGTTTCCTCTGCGTAGAAGCCGGAAGCAACTGCCAGTGAAGTTGGTGATTAACTCCACAGCAGCTGGGAAATCGCATTTGGGCAGGAGCGCCCATCATCTTGGCCAGGCCCCTGCAGCTGGTCTGGGCGGGGTGTGTAAGTGTGTGTGGTGGCCATCATGCAGCTTAGGGCCTGGGTCCCTCAGAGCAGAAGGCTGGGTCTGTGTGCAGAAGGTAGCCCTGGGGTGGCAGCTTCCCCAGTGCCCAGTTACTGACCTTCTTCCACCAAACCGCAGCCATGCGCAGACCCCTTCCCCACTCGCAGCAGAAGGCTGCATGACTTTTAGGGGTGTCAGCAGACCCATGCCCTGGTTGCAGTTCTACCATGGGTGTGCAACAGGAATTCTGGGCCCCAGTTTCTAGCGTGGGATGTGGTGAGTGATGTCTCTGTTCTACAGCATGGGCTCAGGCTGGATGTATGAGAAGAGACTTAGGGAAGGAGGGCTGTGCCTGTGCATGCAGGGCTGGTGGTGCCTCCCAGGCCAGGGCTGGGCCCCATCCCTCCTCCTTTTTAGCTGCTCTTCCGGCTGCCGGCCACCCTGCCCAGCTGGAGGTACAGGAGGAGTGGTGTCTGAGGAGGTCCTGCACTCCACACCGCACCGGGTCTCCTGCCCAGCATTTTGGAAGAACGTATTTTTAAGTCTGGGATTGAGGCTGTACTCCCATGATAGTGACTAGTGTCACCACTGGACACTGGGGAAGTAACTGCCCTTGGAGTTTATGGAGTGCCCAATATATGCACTGAGCTGTTCATCCATTTGCAGAGACTGGTGTTTTCTTGACGGTTTTACAGGGAGATGCTTAAACTCAGCGCACTAAGAATGGGACAAGCTGTCAGATTTTTCTTGAAGGAGGTATTAGCTTGTTAGTACAATTGGGCCAAGGAACCAGGAGCTGATGCATTGTGCACCTGAAGAGGGACTCCTATGCACCCCAGTTACCAGAGCCTGCCCCAGGCCTTTCCTTCACACCTGCTCTGTGTCGGGGATCAAGCAGTGTTACAGATACAACAGTGGGCAAGACAGGCCAATGGTGACCCTGTGGGCCTTCACAGCCCAGATTTCCTCCCACAGTTAGTGGAGGTCAAACCTGGCAAAGCTAGTTTCATTTGGAAGTCTCAGGATGCCAGCAAAGTGATGAGAGTGGTGGGGATAGAGGTGAAATGGGGATGGTGCTGGTGATAGTGATGGTCATGGTGGTGGTGGTGGTAGTAGTGGTATTGGTGATGGTGATGGTGGAGGTAGTGATGGTGGTGGTGATGGTGATGGTGGTGGTGGAAGTCATGATGGTGAATGGTGGTGGTGTTGGTGGTGATGGTGAAGATGGTGGTGGTGGAGGTGATGGGATGTTGATGGTGGAGGTCATGATGGTGAAGGTGGGGATGGTGGAGGCAGTGGTGGTG